>PVJO010003951.1:0-115682 GCA_004026905.1 Hystrix cristata | reverse complement strand
AAAGAGGTGTAATAGATATTATATAAAAGGAGGATGGTGTGCAGAGGAGAGGAGTACTAGAAAGAAAGAAGGGGAAAAGCAGAAAGGCAACAGGGGAAAGAGAGGGGAAAGGGAAAATATGGAAAATGATGAATGAACCTGCTGTAAATAGGGAGGGAGGGAGCAGAGGGGAGGGGCGGGGGAGGGGGGAGGACCAAGGTGCATCATGTATAGGTACAGAATAAATGTAATGAATGTGACCATTGTATGTAGAATGTACCAATACATGTTCTTGGTTTAAAATAAAAAGAAGTGACATGAATCTTCAATAATGGATTCAGGTCCTTTATGATCTGGCTTCTGTTTATCATTTCAACTGATACATTTTTAAAACAATATTCGGCTTCCAAAGTCAGCCTCACAATCTCACTTTTCCAAATGTTAGTGTGTAATGTTGCCTTTCTCACTTGTTTCTTCCCCACTTTTCACAGTTGACCGCTCAGTAGATGGGTCTTCCTTCCTGAGAAGGTTTCTAGATGGTGCTGGTTTCAGTCAGGAGCTTGCTGCAGGGCTTCCTCAATGCCTGGTGCTTTATTTTCTGTTCCGAGAGGAAACAGAGTTCGGTCATGTGGGGGCAAGTATGTGCATTATGCACTTCTGCTTTTGTAGTAAGAAGAAAAGTTTTGGGGCCTACTCTCTTCCAAAAAGAGAAAAAAAAAAAGTCTACTTGGTAAATGAACCAAAAGGAGCTAGACTGTACCCATGAGGCTTTTGAGATAGGCTTATCCAGTTCAGAGCTCGCCATATTCTATCAGTGTTGGAAGTTGGTTTAAACTTAAGGAGTTGGAGAAAAATAAAAACAGAATTTTAAAAATGATGCTTGAATACTGTTATGTAACATTTAATTCAGGATAAAGGTAGTGGCTGCTTACTTACTCAGTTCTTCTGATCTAATAGCAACTTCTAGTTTTGGATTAAGTGGGGACTATTGAGAGAGGACACTTAGCTGGTGTCTTCTCTGCTGCGATATGTATTCTCCTTTGAGGTCTGATCGAACCTCAATTACGTGAACTGCACTACTGTTCCAGCAGATCAGCTCTGGCAGTTGCACGCCTCTTATTTTTATTTGCAGGCCATTCTCTACCTTTAATAATGTTATTGTTGGCAGTTTTCTTTAATTACTCTGGCCTAATATTGATTTCTACAAAGGATAGAATTATCCAATAATGAAAATTTCTTAGAATCTAGGCTTAAAGCAGCAATTCACATCTCTGTGTTTTCTGTGTCCTGCCAGATATTTTTCCTAGACAGGAAGATGATTTGGCCCAGATGTAATATTCATGGGACCTCAAATCTAGGCATTTGATTTATCTTTAATACAAACTTTCTAACTCTCTACAGGATAACAAAATTTCATTGCATTTTACCTCATTTATGTATATTAACTGTGTAATTAGATACATATTTAAAATATTCCAGAATCTTTGTTGTACTGTTTGTACAACACACAAAAAAATTGGAAGAATTCTGCATGCTTTCTTAGCTGCAAAAGACCTCTGTGGTTATGGCCATGCTGTGAGTTCTGCTACTTTGAATACCAGAAGATTATATTCTACTGTTTAAGTGGGAGATGTGACTTCTTGTTTGTATTTGTCTTTTCCTAAAAAGGTTTGTCATTGAGCAGTGTTACCACATTCCTGATGATTCCCCAAACCTCATTTCGTGAGGAGCTGTAGGTCTTCTGAGGGATCACTTTACACCCCTTTACACTTTGCACCCGCATCATGAGCAGAGTTGTTCTTCTCTCTCTTCTCTCTCTCTTCTTACCTCTTATCTGTCAAGAAAAATTACCTGTGCACTGAAAGACAAAAAAGACAAATATTGGCAAGACATTGATGAAGGCAAATGTATAAATATTCTTAATTGTTCTACTTGGAGTTTTCTTCAGAGTAAACAAAAAAGAGATAGCTAGATAGGTACACAGATATAAATGTAGATAAATATAGAGATTATATATACATGTATACATTATCTAGCAGAGGAAATTCAGAACATTAGGTCAAGTGAAAAATAATGCACAGCTACGTCTTCGATTTCCATCTACACACCTGGACTCAGTTTAGTCTCGCTCTGTCTGTTTGGTGGCTTCCTTATCTGCTCAGCCTCTTTCGTGACAACAGTCTTGACTATAGTTCTTTTCCTTGATTGTGTGGCTATGCAAGTCACTTCCTACTTACCATTTAATACAGTAAACTTATGAGGATAGATACAATCATTATTGTTTTCACAGATGAGAAATACAAATTATTTATACCTTACTCAGTTTTGAGGTTCTTTATATTTGGATTAATTACTTGTGGAAAGAGAAGAATGAGCTAGTACAGGTCAGAGAGCTTTGATTTAGGCATTATGATCCAAACACTTTCTTACTAAGTATCATTTGCCCTGTGGGCACATCCATTAGTTTTGGTGTTTAGACCCTGGAAATGCACAAATAGAATCTGTATTTAATTTGGTGGCTCTGCTTCTCTTTCCTTCTTCATGTCATCTGCATGAAGAGTTTGCAAGGGAATAGATTTAATACAGGATACACAGATTTACAGGATTATTTTATAGTATTCACCCAAAAAGTCAAATGTAGAGGAGTGCAAGAGATCGTCCACACTCTAGAGAACCAAAGAATCCATCTGAAAGCCTAGAGCCCACAGCAGTGTCTCATGCAAGGCAGTATCGAGGATCTGTACCGGAAAGGCCCAAGGACAGGCAGTGGAAGCTAGAAAGTCTATGCTCACAGGGTGAAAGATCTGTGCCAAAAGGTTGAGGAATCTGTGCTGGAGCCAGGAAGTAATGCTCAAGACAAAGAAACAGACCAGAGCTCCCTCAAAGAGGGCAGCAGCCATCCCCAGTGACAGGACCAGAGCTCCTCCTCTGACAAGAACAGCCAAGTTTGAGTTCCTACCAGGAAAACCAGCCACAACCAGGCTTCTCCTGGAAAATCAGCAGCATGCAATCTTCCCATCTCTCTCTCCTTTGATGAGGTCTTCCAGCAACAATCCTCAGATGGGTCCTCTATGCCCAGAGCCATGTTGACTCAGTTCAGCTGGGTGTTCCTACTCACATTGACCATTAATTAGTCCACCACAAAATAAGAGTCTGTATTTCAATTTGGTGGCTCCTCGTTTGTGCCATCTTTGCCTTTACATATGGTAGTATGTTTCACCTTGGCTCCTCTTTGGCCTCACTGTCCCTGATGCTCTGCTGTGTCCTACGAGGTCTTCCCTTCTCCTTAGGTGGAAGGCAGACATACTGACTTGGGCTGGAAAAGCTTTACCAGGCCAGGTTCTGAGAGACATGCATTGATGACTGTAGCACAAGACGGAAATAGTATGACTCATTGGCCCCATAAGGCCATCAGATCTGCTCTTGACTACTTATGTGGTGAAGAAAATTTTATCTTGTCTAATGCTCTTCTATTTTGATTTCTTAATATAATAATAGCTGAATTTGTACTCAAACTTATATTTACAATTGATAAATACCTCTTTTGGTAAATTTTTGTAAATAACCCTAATTTTCTTAAGGTAAATTAAAAGGAGTAGAATTACTGATATTAATACTTTATATAGGTTGGCAGTGATGAATTTTATTAATTTATATTTTCAAAAGAAATCAACTTTCTAAATGATTCAAAGTTATGAATAATTTGGAAATGAAATTATGAGCCATTATTTGGAATATTTGGTGGTGTATATTGAGATGTAGAAAAACTGCGGTATTCAAACTATATGCCAAGTCTTTTTAAAATTAATTTTATTGGTATTTTATTAATTTTTTGGTATACATAATGATCACATTCATCACAGGGAATTTGCACCTGTACATACTATATTTTAATTCTTTTTTTTTTCTCACTTTCTCTCTTCATTTACAACACATTAAGAACTGGAAGAAACAAACACTGGTAATTCATTTGGAATAGCATGGGCTTACCAAGAATAATTTGTATGAAGATAATATTATTCAGTATATAAAACTCTTTGGCTCTTAAAATAAATCACAAGTATCTTGAACATTATTGCTCAACATATAGCTCTTTAGGATTCTAGACATTAATTTACACATTGTGAAACTTCAATTTGAAATAACTAAGTTTTGAAAGAGAAATATAGTAGAGAGAGTATACTAGATTTAGTAACATAAATCACAATAACATGCAAGATCTTATGCTGGACAACATAGTATATATTTTAGCAACTTACATGATGATGATTTAGAAGTTTTCCTAAATAGAATGCTTGATTTGTGTGTACACAATTATTTAAGTGATGGAGGATGTTCTGAAGAATAGAGAGTACCCCCTTCATAACCATTCCTGAGTTCAGTTATTTTCTAGAAGGATTTATCGGACTTGGTATGTACTTGTACTCATAACTATTATTTATTACAGCAAAAGGAAACAAAACAAAATTAACTACAGGCCAATGTACATGAAGTGTATTCCACATCAAACCAGCTTAGGTTCAATGTCTTCTGGTAGTCACATAAGACACGCCTAATTCTTTTGGCAATGAGTGTTAGAATGGACGCGGAATATTATCTATTATTAGAGAAGTCCATTATAAACTAATTGCCCCAGGTTTTTAATCAGATATTGGTTATCTATACACCTTAGATTGGCATTTGCAAAAGTTCCAGGTTTCCAGAAGAAGAAAAGCAGATTATCAGCATAAACCCTTTTGCTTGCAAAAATTAGTTTAAGAACATTGAGCTATTTCCCAATACTTTTCAAGTGGTAGGAACTCTCCTCAAATTCAAGTTTCCAGATACAAGTCAAAGGCTGACCATATAATCAGGGCTTTCAAGGGATAACAGTCGTAGGCCTGCTAGGTTAGCATTTTTCTTCACAGAACTAAGTAGCAAATGACCACACATTTGTATGTCTTTATTACAATAATCAATTACATTTGCATTAAATATATTGTTTCCTTTACTTAGCTAAGTTTTCTTTGTATGCATTGAGACACCTCGTAAGTTTTGAAATTACTTTACCAAAAAGATTAGTGAGGCCTCAACTTTGAGTCTGGAACAGGCTGGGTGAGGCCGGCGGGTCATTGTTGTAGTTCGCTGCACCCAGGTCTAGCCATGGAAAGTGTTATGAGCGGTGGGGCCTCTTGGCAAGTGATTTCCTTCTGGGACGGTTGCAGTCGCTAATACTGTGGATTGAAGCAACTGGTGTTCTCTCTCTAATCAGAAATAGCGCTTCTCTCTTTGCCATTCTGAATCACTGTGTGTTGTCTGCAGTTGTTCTCTCATTGCACACACAAGTGTTTCTCTTTCTCATTTCACCAGATGCCATATTGCTATGGGCACAGCAGGGCTCTTCTTGCATTCAGGACTATCTGCCTTGTTGGGATTCCTTGTGTTCCCAAGAAGGGGACTGACTGGAGCAATTCTATTTTCTCTACAGAACTGCTGTTAGATTTCTGGGAGGGAATTCTACCTTATTGGAGGTCACTATGTGCAATGTTGGTCTGACTCCTCTTTGGATCTGCAACAACTGAAGGACTAGCAGGTCCAGCACGGTCACTATACCATCTCTGCTTCTGTCTTGATGCAAAGCTTCTACACTTGGTAGCAAGGAGGCCAGCCAGTGCTGTTCCTGTGGTTACTGCTTGGCCACACCTTAGCAAGCAACCTGAAGGTTGCTGCTAGGACTGAAGTCACTAGCCACTAGCATGTAGTTTGGAGGATTCTCTCCCCCACAAAGAAAACATGTAGCTGTAATATCATCATATTTCATTTTACTAAGAGATCCTTGAACTTCTTCTGAGTATCCCATTACAATCATAATATCTATTATTTTCTTATCTGAGATATTTCGTTCTTGTTTGATGAATGGTTCAAATTCATCCTTCTTATGCCCCGTGTTGATCCACATGTCCTTCACGATTTGCTCCAGATTGCCAGGCTTTGGGTTAGGCATCAGGACAGTTTTGAGAAGGTTTTCCTGCTCATTGTACTTCTTGCCCTTGAAGATCTCCCCATACAGAGGACTACCACGAAATGTGTCTAGTTTATTGCCAATAGGAAGTTTATTGTTAGAAAACCAACACCTGCTATTTCAGCGTTCATATCTACATCTAACGATAGATTTCCAGACTTGGTCTCCATGAACAGTTCCTTTTTTATGGCAATAATGTACTGCCAACACAATCTGTTTAAATTCAGCTCTTGCTTCTTTTTCATTCATTCTTCCATGTGTAACCAAATATCATATATTTCATCTTCATTTGCATATTCCATGATTAAGTAAAGTGGTTTTTCAGTTTCAATGACTTCAAACAACTTTACTGTATTTGGACGATTTATTTATTTATTTATTTATTTATTTATTTATTTATTTGGTACTGGGGATCGAACTCAGGGCCTTGTGCTTGCTGGGCAAGCACTCTAACCACTGAGCTAAATCCTCAGCCTTTGGATGATTTAAAATCTTCATTATTCTTATTTCTCTGAAGAGCTGAATTCTTGTTGAATTCAATGGAATTTTTTCAATTATTTTTATGGCAAACTCTCTGCCTGTAAAGATGTGTCTTGGTAAATTAGGACTAGCATTCATCTTTCCCACCATCACTCTTGGAGACTTGTTCATGGGTTTTTGTCTTCCTGCCTTCACATACTTAGATTCTGCTAGTTTAGGTATCCTGGTTGTTGGCGTGGGAATAGGAAGGGACATTTCCCCTAAGAGATGTTTAGTGACTCCAAGTTATGAATCCCACTTGCTCTATATGATATCCTTATATCAATGGACCTTCTTTCCCAGTGCTAGCGGGAGTTAGGACCTGAAAAGTAGTGGAGCAGCTATGCAGAGCCATGGGGTATGAATCCCTCATGCTTCAACTGGAGAGAAGACAAAGTGATGCGTGCTGGGGACTGGCTTACCTCAGCCTGTTTCATAGATGCTGGGAGAAGGCCCTGGTATTCTCCTCTTTTCTTTCCTTCCTTGCTTTTTAAATCTCTGTGTTACTACTTTACTCCCATGTGCTAAAAACTGTTCAGAATCGTCAAGGTCAGCAGTGAAAAAAGTAGGCAACAATTTCTGCCTCTGTGGGCTTGCAATTGTGTGCAGAAGGTTTCCTGCGAGGATCAGGCTGAGCTGTCCACGCGACCATTCCCTTAGCAGGGAGTGGATACCTTCTGGCAGAAGCTCGGCATTGCTGATTATCAATCCAATTCTGTTGCTTATTGGTGCTGTGAGACCTTGGTAGATAACTCAGCTCCGGTCCTCAGTTTCCTCATCAATAATGATCTCTAGTTAATAGGGGATTTCATCTTAACCTAATTAACTATACACATGCACGTGCAAACACACACACACACACACACACACACACATACATATATATCCCTCCCCAGGACCAGGGTTTGTTAAAGTGGCAGAGCCTGCCTGAGAGAGAGAAGGAGGAAGGCAGGGGCAGGGGCAGGAAAAATGTTTTTCAGACAAGGAATAAAAGCCTTCAAAACATGCAAGGAAAAGAGGTTTTTGTAAATGCCGCTGACATTTTTGGTGCTGATTGTGCTCTGTCCTTACTCATATTTTAGGTGAGAAAGATATTGAACATCTGTTTTCTCCTTTATATACCCTTAAAGGTCTGCATGAGGTCTGTTGTGAACTCAAGGAAGGTAGTCAGTTATAACTTAAGACTCAAGTATAATGAAAAAGGGAGAAATTATAATTAAGAAAATCACTTTAAGTCACTATGGAGCCTCTTCCTAATGACAATATAACTGGTGTAGTCACTGAATTTCCTACTTATGTTTCTACATTATTGCAGGAGGCCTGCAACATTAGGCAAAATGGCACCTGAATGAAACTGCTGAATCAGTTGTGCTGTTTTAATAGCACATCTACCGAACTGAACAACTGCCAAAATACTTTACTCCCTCTGGAAAAATATTCATTTTATACTGAGTCTTTGCACGCAAATAAAATTGGGGATTTAGGATCATTATTTGTTATTTCAGGCAAGAAGAGAAAATAAAAATAGAATTTTCACTTTTAGATAATACAGAACAAAGAAAAAAGTTTTTTCCTGAATTATCCTGGCATTTTTTTATCCTGTGTTTTAATCCTCGCATTTTTGATCCCCAACAAATATCTGTCTATTGTACAGGACAGCTCACTAGACTCTGTAGAGAACACACATATAAACAAGACTCGATCTTTGCACAGGAAGAACCAGGAACTTCACATAACTGAACCAAGACACTCACATTTCTTGTAAGTTACTAGGACAAGATTCATATTCAGATCACTCCAATGCACGTAATAGCAATGGACAGCTGTCGTAGTTTGGAAATTAAATGCCCCGCCCCAGCAATGCACGGGTTAAAAGGCTGGTTCCAGGACTGTGCTACTGGGAAGTGGCAGAACCTTCGAGTGGTGAAGGCTCATGGGAAGTCTTTCAATCACTGCAGACACATCCTCAAAGGAGTTAGGGGACCCCAGTCTCTTCTTTGTCCTCTTTCTCACTTTGCTTCCTGGCTTAGGAGGTAGGTGGTTAGTCTGACATGCACTCCCAACCACTGCCATCTGACAGTCTCGATCAGAGGTGCAAAGCAATGGTTTGCCAGATCTTGAACTGGAACTGTCGAGATTGTGAGCCAGAATAAATCTTTTTTCTTTGTAAATTAATTGTCTCTGGTATTTGTTATAGTGATGAAAAGCCGAGTATTACGACAGTTAGTATTTATTGGTGGAGAAGTCAGTTGAATGTGGATGCACATGTGGATGTGTTCATTAGACAGCCAGTTAGAATCCATTATCTCAGCTCTTCTAATTTACTAAATTTATGGTGAATGTGAGTAACATATAATTACTTTATGAGAGTGTTTTTGTGTTGTTGTTGTTGTTTGTATTTCATTGATAAATCTCCTATACCAGCTATGTGCAATCCCAGAGTTCTGTGAAATTCCCTAATTGCAATGTTTTGCTTGCTCCCATTTTGCTTACGTAACATATGTAGACTGAATACTGAAATAAATAAAATCAATCATTTCAAATAAGTAACTTTAAGGGAGCTTAAAGAGGAAATCCTAAGCCAAATGACAAACTCTGGAGATCTTTCTCTGAATTATGTACCAAACTGTCTGACCCACCAAACGAATACACATGAAATGGGAACCAAATGGATCTAACTATATCTTATCCTCTCCTACTATGTAACTAACTTTCTCCAGCTGTCCTGCTAGAGTCTTAGATCAATTGGTTATAGGCATGGAAGAAGAATGCAAACAACTAATTTTTGAATTCCTTAGTTTAATTTTCATTATATTTTATCATAAACTAAGGCATTTTAAAGAATCACTGCCAGGAGAGAAAAGAGTATAAATAAGAGAGCTTTCTAATTTTCATTCGCAAGGGTGTTGCTCCAGCTGTGCACAATTTGCTTAATGATGGTTATAATGAAGTGCCACATCTGGGTGCCTCCCCTTCTAACCAAGGACTCAAAGATGTGGATATTCCTGATAGACACAACTCCTTGAACGTTTTTATTATGTCATTAATCTCCAAAATAATACTACATATGCTTAATAAATTAAAAAATATATTTATTTGTTTTGTTTATCTGTATTACATAAAATATCTCCCTGACACTGTATCTCTACAAAACCAACTGTCCTTAAAACAGTTGTAACGGACACAATGTTTTTAGTTTGAAAAATCAGGAGAAAACAAATAGCACAAACACAGCAACTATATAAAAATATAAGAAAATAACAACTTTGAATCAAAATAGGCTATAAAATATTCTATGTTGTATTGATGTACTCAACTGCATTTATAATCCTTTAACTGAAAAGAAAAAAGTTATACAGAGACTCTTCAGCAGGATTGTCTCAAATTACTCTTACTCACCCTGTGGTGCTATGGAGAACTGACTGCAGAGAAGTAAGTGGAAACAAGTGAAGAGTTTGTGCAATAATTCAAGAAGGAGAAGCTTTGGGAGTTCTAGGAAGATAAAAGTAGAATCAGTTTTCTGACTTGTGCTTTGGGGCCAGACAATCCATATAGCTCCCTTGATTATGACACCTGTTGGTGATTAGGTGACAAATCTCTGTTACCAAATCTCACTTGTAAAAATGTGTGTGAAAACAACATCCATCACAGGATATCACTGTAAAGATTATACTAAAGTACCTGACAATAATAAGTCCTAAACAAATGCTAGATTCTTTTGTTATGATAAAAATATTGCTATTATAATAGTGCAAGTGTTATTGTAAGTTATCAAAGATAGTTTTTAACCTAAGTGTCGTAGAGTGAAAACCTCAACCAAAATGAGACAGGCTGTCTACAAGGTGATTGTCAGTGATACGATGAAGAGAGACTTGAAAAAGGAACATTAACTCATTATTAATAACAGATGGTATGCTCGAACATAGAAATGCTGCACTATTCAAATGGAGGAGAGGGCATTGCAAAGCAGTGTAGGCTCCACGGAGAAAATAACATTGAAATCCTCTGGTAAGGATAATGAAGCCTTGAGGATTCCTGTGTGTTGAATATTAAGTTCTCTATGTAGTTGGCTCACTAATGATCACAATAAGCTTGTGAGTATGTACTTTTATTACTTTTATTTTAAAATAAATAGATCAAGGGTTGGAAAGCTTAACAAACCTGCCCACGGTTGTAGGTGGGATGAAACAGAAGTTGTGGGGGACCTGGCAAACGGACCTCGGGCCAGATCACTGAAACAGAAACATTATACGGAGTGCTCTGAAAAGAGAAGCCAAGACTGAAAAGGCTGCAAAATCCCAACTGGTGAAGAAGATATACCAAGTCAAACAAGAAAGTGTTTGAAAATGGTTTACGTTGAAATCAGAACTATTGGAGCAGTGGCTGAAAAATTACGTATATTTAGTTGTAAATCTGGGGAACTTCCATAAAGAAAATTGTATTTTAATACGAAGATATGACATTTCATAGAAATTTTGAAACTCTTTTGTAATCACTAAGCCGTGTTTTTTATATAATTATATTAATATAAATCTATCCCGTGAGAAATCTAGTTATTTCCATAGAGTTCTGAGCTTCTTCTGAATGTGTAAAGAATCAAGCCAGTAAAATGTGGCACTTCTTACCCTTTAACAAAAATGTCATTAAAATACTTTGCTCTTTTCAAGTAGGACACCTTTCAAGAGAAACTATCTACATGAATAGTATAGAATGAAAAACCCAAGAATTTTATTTGAAGAAAAATGATAATCTTAAAAAATATTTTACAAGTATACTGTCAGGCATCTCCTAACAAAGGAGCAAAATGTCGGACAAGAAGCCTTTAGTTTTAACTGAAGCTAACTTCATAAATCACACTCTAAAGAGAAAGGAAATAATGATGTCATTCTTTAGAAATGGTATTATTGGTGACTATTTAAACAGCACCATAAAAGTGTTTAAACATCACTGTTCTTTTAAAAGCTGACCAAATGACAGTTGAGTGATAGTAATTCTGTTGGCTTTCCATGTAGGAAATATCTTCAACTGAAAGGGGTCTATGTCCATTGATGACTTTTATGCGGTACATTAATTATGTAAAAATTACATTTTGTTTATAATTTTCTCAAATAATTGATCTGCTTAGAGAAAAAATGTGAATTAGTGTTTGGTAAGTAGATTAAAAATACAGTCATTTAAAAAGTAATTCTGGTAATGTTGATAGAGTGAAACTCTTATTTTATAAATATGAACCAGAGTGCCCACTCATACATTCAAGTAGAAATGATTGTATATAAGCAAAGCTCTGTCAAATTAAGGAGCAGCAACAAAATATTGAAGATGTCAAAAGTACCAAGGCTCATATTCTTATTGGATTAGTTTTCATAAATATCAAGCAGGCACATCAGCATTCATCAGTCTCTAACAGCTTAAATGAATGAAATAGCTCTAGACCATTTTTATTTTCGTTGCATTTACATTGCCATTTAAGACTTTTACTATCATTCTGCTACTTACAAATAAGCCTTTATTTTCCATAGAAATGGATTTATTTTTTCAGCAATTGTTTTCGGCTCTAGTCTGTAGAACTGAACAAGAGAATTATGCGCTCGGCTCAAATGTGACTTACAATCTATGGTGAAGGTTCCTCAAAATAGTAATAATTTTAAAAGTCAGTAACTAAAAATGGAATATATTACAATAGTGTATTATACAGAATAGAATATATTACAATAGTGTATTTTAACAGAAATTTTTATTTCTTTTTTTTGTTTGTTTTTGAGAAAGTTTTGGTATGTTGTCCATGCTGGCCTTAAACTGCAGGCTTCAAGGGATCTGCTTATTTTAGCCTCCCCAGTAGCTGCCTAACTTATATCAATACTTTCAAAGCAGTAATAGAAAACCGTGACTGTGGCAGTATTGTTTACTTTTTGGTCAACTTTTAGGTGGGAAAATTAGGATTGTACTCTTTCCTATTCTGATTTCCTTTTCTGTGAAGCGCTTTACTATGAAGTGCCCAGAGAGACAGAAATATTGACAGGATGTATCTAAGTCCAATTCAGATCTCTTAACACTTACTGAGATTTATGAAATGCACATATAAATGCTGAATTCTCATAATCAAGAGTAAGAGCTCAGAAAAGTCCTTAGCACTTACAGAAGATGTCAATCAGATTCCTTACTGCTTATAGATCTGTTTCTATCCACATCAGTCCAAACAATGGAGAAACAGACAAACTGATTTTAAACTGTGAGAACATTTCAGTAATGCTTGGTCATTTTAGTCTTTGGGCTGGGAATCAAACTCGTCCCTTGTGCTTGCTAGGCAAGCACTTTAACCACTGAACTAAGTCCCCAGCCCTAAAATATTCATTTTCTAACAATTTAAATTAAATCAGATGTTCGATATTTCAGAAAGATCGCCTGTTTTCTCTTCCAGATATGTATTTAAGACATTTTACTCACAGGAAAGGTTGATTTATTCTGTACAGGAGGCAGAGAATGATGGTTATCAGAATGGAAGAAATCTGAAGGAGGATTCAAGAATGGAACGGGGGACATATTTGCAGTGGAATCCTTTGATTATTGCCTAACTTACTGGCAAACCTCCAAGCAGAATTCATCTGCATTTATCTTCCAGATTTATCACAATTTCACATTTCCCGTTGCCCTGTCTTTCTATCATTCTGCTATCCATACGGCCATCCTGAAATTTAATAACCATATCATTCTCCAATTAAGTTATGTGAGGTGAGACTCTAACTCAATTTACATATATCGTGTGGGGAGCACTTTATATATTCAAACATGGCTAACATTCTCCTGTTTGAAGTTGATATACCGCTGAGTAGTCAGCAAGTCTTAAGGCATATTCTCTTGAGACCTACTTATCTTTTTCCTGTATCAAAGATGCTACAGTTTTTTCACTTGCCTAATCAAAGTGATAAAACTAGATATATTTACTAAATACTGCATTCCTATGAAGAAATAGATCAGTTTTTGTTATTATTTGTGGTTTTTAGTTTGGGGGAAACTGTATAGATTTTTAAGAGTTTAATGAGGGGTTGCGGATTTAGCTCAAGTGGTAGAACACTTGCCTAGTAAGTGCAAGGCCCTGAGTTCTAGTCCCACACCCCCCAAAAAAGAGTTTAGCGAACTATTCCCTTAGCCCAATTATAAACATCCTGAAAATTGTTGAAAATGAGTAAAAGTATTTAATATATAAGCAAAAATACTTGATTTTAAATATCATCCAATGTAAACAATTATAATTCAATTATGCCAATAAAAATAAATGGAATTTAATACATAGATAAAATATAGACTTACACTATTAATTCTAGAGGCAGTGATATGCTCAGTAGGCAGCTGATCCTTGTGAAGTCCCCCATATCAAGAGTTTATCTCCTATAGAGACACAAAAAGAATTTAAGTGTGTTTTAGTGTTAGCAATACAGTATACATTTGAAGAAATAGTAATAATTTCAAATTGTAAAGAATACATGATAAATTATATTTAAAATTTAAAAGTTCCTTCCAAAATTGTTAATTGAGGTAAACTAAATAGATTGTTCATTCTTTAAATAGATTTGGATGAAAAGCTTCGTTTTATGGTACACTGTTATTACACTGTTACTGTTGGTAAGAATATTTTTCTGTAAAAGGACCTTAATACTGCTGTGCCATGCAGCTCCAGTGGATGCTGTTTCAGTGCAGCGTACAGTCTAACACGAAACATCGCCTCCGGTTTAGCATCCTGGAAGCCTCGCTGTGTCTAGCCCTCCCCGATTTATTCTGAGGCGGGTGGACATAGAATCTTCCGTGCCGCACTGTAGGTGTGCATAACAATGAGTGTCAGGGCCAGGTACATCGTTTCTCAGAATTGACTGTAAAATGAAAGTGCAGTCTGCTTGTTCAAAAAACAGGAAAAATGTGTTTTTGCTCTTCTCTTTATTCACCTGTCATAAGTTTTCTTCCTTTCTCTTTCTCTCTCTCTCTTTCTTTCTTCTCTCTCTTATTTCCTTTCCTTTCCTTTCCTTTTCTTCTCTTCCCTTTCCCATGTGATGTTACGCCTCCTGCGGCAGAAATGCATACCCTCACGTGCACGCCAGGCCTTGGCACGAAACTTGTTGCCGCAGACCTCAACTCTCCCCTTTCTTGGGTGCAGGCAGCTCCTCGTGATGCTGGCAGAGGCGGCTGGATGGGACCTCATGGCAGTCGGCCAAACGCCCACGCTGGGAGGCGGCAAGAGGTGAGTCTGCGTGAGGTCTGGGCTCCAAGCCCCTGGCTCATTCTCCAGTGTGTCACTGAACTTCACTTTTTAAAAGCCACAGGTTCAAAGATATTATTTTTTAAGAATTTTAAGACTAATTTCAAAACATAAAGTTCCACTAGGGGGACCTGAACTGTTATATTATTTGAACACTCATGGAGCGTATCTTGATGGCTACATAATTTATCTTCCAAACAGGGCAATTCAATAATAAAAAAGGAACTTTTAATAACATATTTTGGGACAAGTGGCACGAACAAGCTTGATTTAGGACAAATGATTCATCATCCTACCGAAAATAAAATGCAAATTGGCCAGTAAAAATTAGAAATCTCTAGGAATTTCAAAGTATTATTAAATTAAATAATAATTTAATCCAGCGATTCCTATTCTCTGTCTGTGTGACTCTCTATGCTCCTCTTCATGTCCTTTCGTCCAGAGCAGGTACCATCATGGTTACTGTAGTGATGTTCAAGTGATTTCTCTACCGCTCCCATCTCGGGTACTTCCAGAAGAGAAAAGTTCTTCGTAGAAATCTTGGGAAACATTTTCTTGCATTGCATTCACCTGACTCTAATCACGTGCCCATTTCGGAGCCATTTACTTTCAAAAGAGACAGGACTAACCTTAAACTCTCAAAACCACCTCAAGAGATGGGAGAAGGAGCACTGCACAGGCTCCTTTAAAGAGTGTAGATCCTGAAGAAAACCAGAGAAAATTCCTTTAGGAATGAGGAAATACTATAAATGCAGAAATGTCAACACGTAAAATAAATGAGTCTTGGGTGAATAGAGAAGACCTGCAGACACACTTATAGGCACAACCAAGCCAACACAGTTTTCGGACATATCTGGTATTTACAGCTTTTCCAGGCCTTTGTGAATTTTACTTCTGCTATGGTCTCTCACTACCCATCTAACAAAGGAATCAACTATGAAGAAATATTTGAACTAATCTCCATATTCAGTACTCTATTACTTTGTGCATCACGCCCCAATTTCCTAATATTGAATACATGTTACATGCACTTGAAATTAATGAAAGGCAAAAAATATTATGAGATCTATAAATTCTTATAGTTTGATAAAAATTCAAAAATAACTATTTAAACTTGCCTGTGTTCGACAATAGTTTAAAATATATTTAAAATTGATAGAAGTACAGAGAAAAATTGATGCATCTATCACCATTGTAATAATGATTTTTTCCACTACCTCCAAAATCAAATGGTATGAATTTTTTTGTTTCTAAAATATTTATGGAAATATCTTTCCCAATCTGTAAGTTGTTTTTGCAGTATGTTGTTTCTTTTTATGTACAGTAACGTTTTTGGTATAGTCCCTTTTACTTATCTTTGCTTTAGTAGCAAGAGATTTACAAAAAGAAACCGTTGCTAAAGCCAATGTGAAAGCCCTGTTACTGTATGTTTTCTTCCAGAAGTCTTTTTTTTTTAGTTTCAGGTATGTGATTTATAGGGTCATACCTTATGTTTTGATCTTTTATCCATTTAGAGTTGATTTCTTATATAGTACAAAATTAGGAAACAGTTTTATTATTTGGCTTGTGGATATCCAGGTTTTCTTAGCACCATTTATTGATGAGACCATCCTTTATCATTACGTCTTTTCAAAACTTAGTTGACTTTGTGTATGTCAGACCCACATATCTTATAAAGGTTTAATATCTGAAATTTATAAGGTGCACTCTTAATTTGATAGCAGGAAAAAACCCAGAATTAAACAATTGTCGAAGGACCTGAGGCAATATTCTTTTTCAAACAGGACATTAATAAAAATGGTCCACAGTTATATAACAGGTGCTTAACATCACTAGTCATCAGATAAATGCAAATCGGAACCACTATGAGATATGACCTTACAGCCATTAGAATGGCTATTATCAAAAAGACTAGCGATAACAAACGTTGGTAAGAGTACAGAGAGAAAGGAACACTGGTACACATTTGGTGGGAATGTTGGTTGCTGTGGGTATTATGGAGACCACTGTGAAAGTGCCTTAAAAGTGTAAAATAGGACTACCGTGTGACCCAGCCATTTCTCTTCTGGATCTACCAAAAGGAGATGAAATCTCCACCTCATAAAGACATCTATACTCCTGTGTTTAGTGTAATATTGTTTACAACAGTCAAGATATAGGCTCAACCCAATTGTCTATTGATGTAAAAATGAATAAAAGGAATGTGGTATATGTGCTCACACATTCACACGTGTGTGTATGTGTGACTATTATTCTGCTCTATAAAAGAACACGTTGCATTTGGCATAGCTTAGAAAAACCTGAAGATTATAATGTTAAGTGAAAAGAAAATGTGAAATAAGACAGACCCACAAGACAATTATTTTATGATATCACTTATACATGGAATTTTAAGAAATAAAAATGACAGCTATGCAGAGATCAAGAGTTCTTGCCACAGTGGATGGGGTAGGAGGAGGTAAACGTTAGATATATTTCAAAGGATACAAGTAGCAAATATGTAGGTGAAAAAGTCTAAAGATCTAGTATACAACTATGGTAACTATACTTAAAACTGTATTTTATTAGGGGATTTTGTTAGATGAGTAGATTTAGCTACTCTTATCACAAATAAAAGAGTAAGCACGAAAGCTGAAGGATATGTTAATTTGCTTCGCTAGGGTGAATCATTCCTATACATAGTTTATGTATAATATGTGTATCTTCTAACATGTTGCAAACTCAAAGATACATAATAATATATATCTTAAAAATAAATAAAATACATATGAGAAGAAAGCACTGGACCAATAATAGTAAAGACAGTTTTGAAAAGAGCTAAGTGAAGTGATGTGCCCTACAAGCTACCAAGATTTATTCTCATTAGAGTAAGAAATAATAAAAAAAAAATTTGACCAGTGTGACTTATTGGAGTCTTGATTTTTAAGAAGGATGGTATTGAACATTCCTGATGATAGCTGGGATAACTCATTGTCCATAAGAGGAAAAGAAATAAAATTGAGTACTTATTTTACTCCGTATACAAAAATATATTCAAGATAGAATAAGGACATCAAGGTATACACTTGAAACACTTAAAAGAAAAATAAGAATATATCTTCGTAATTTTGAAATTGGAAAAGGATTCCTTAAACTACAAAGGAGCTCATCACAAAATTCGGAAAAATTTACCCACTTAAAGTTAAAAAATAGTTGTTTACAAAAATCTGTGTTAAAAAAAAATATATATATATTTGAGGGAGGGTGTTGGGGATCGAACTCAGGGCTTTGCCCTTGCTAGACAAGTGCTCTACCACTGGAGCTAAATCCCCAAGCCCAGCAAATATAATTTTGATAAATATTCCTTGCAATGCAGAAAGGACTCTGGTAATATCAACTTTTGGAGAGAATGTCGATCAGCTCGTATCTAATTCATTAGAGTTAAAATTGATTTACCTATATTCAAATTATATTACTATTAGTAAAACATTACATTTCACTTTTACTCATAAATTAAAACATTTGTATAGCATATGAGAAAGAGGTCTGTGTGTGTGACATGTAAAATGTTCAACCTTTCTAGATGATAAGTTCAAAGAAGACAGGAAAATTTTTGTTTGTTTTTTTATGTAATACTGCATACAGCCCAGATCACAATGATATATGCATAACCATGTCTTATCAGCACAATTCGTAATAGCTATAACTTGGAAGCAGCCTATATGTCCATCAACAGCTGAATGGATAAAGAAAATGTGGTATTTATACACAATGGAGTACTACTCTGCCATAAAGAATTAACTTGAGTCATTTGTAGGAAAATGGATGCACCTTGAGACCATAAAGTTAAGTGAAGTAACTCAGACACACAAGCTTAAATATCGTATGGTTTCTCATATGAAAATCTCCATATATACATACCATGCGCACACACACACACACACACACACACACACAATCACACACACACAGATGTCAGACAACAGGACAAAAGAAAGAAAGAAAAAAAGATATTGTAATCCAGTGCGGACAATGTATCTACAAATATACCTTGTCTTAGTACAGTTGTCTTAAATGCTTTACATGTTCTTTGGTCTATTAATCTAGTTTTGAATCTGTATATGATAATTAACTTCATAAGGTCTTAAAAATAGATGAAACTGATGCTGAAAAAGTAAAAGGGAGATGGAAGAAAGGGGAAAAATAATTGAAATGTGTTATGTACATGTACCAATTCCCTGCAAGGCATTATGTACTGAAAATATATACTTGAAAAAGCAAAAATACAAAGACATTTACTAGCATTTGCCAAATGCAAGAAAGAAAAAGAGCACCAAAATTTCTTTTCTTGGAAAAATAAAGTAAGCTATAATTAGAAAATTTACTAACTACCAAAATAACAATTAATAAACTCTAGATAAATGATACTGTACCCAAAAATAATTTTGAGTTTAAAAAAGTTATAGAATATTGTATAAAATGTGTTACTTTCATGGAATTCAAAAACAAGAAGAAAAAAATTATCTTTAGGACGGTAAACACACATGATAAAACTACTTTTTAAACTTCAAATGGATGATATACTAGAGACAAGCAGGGAAAAGCAAAGGGGAAGAACACGTATGTGGATGCAGGAGTGTTGGAAATGCTCCAGTTATTAGGTTGGGGAGAGGTTGTTCAAAGGAATTAATATACTTGTTACGTGTTTTAATTTCTACATGCTAAATGTTATTTGAATGTATTCATTTGCACATTAAAATAACAAAAGAAATATAATTTTAAAAAGCAAATAAAGAAAACCCAAAATGATTTACTATTTGGAACAAAAACTCATAAACTTATAGGATGCCTTTGTAATTGTATATTGAGCAATTGTAGATCTGGCATGGAGATGAAGTTTTCCACAAAGTGATTTGGTATAGTTTCAAAAAGCATGTACCTTCTAATTTGTTAGACTAATTATTGGAATTTTGTAAGATTTAGTTTTTAAACTGGAATTAAAAACTTAAAGAGTTTAATGCCCACTAATTTATAATTGGCAACAATTCAGAGTGAACCAAGCTAACATTTACCTTTGCATGATTTAAAATGAAGCGCTACAAAAAACAAACTCATTGTGTTAAGATTCCAAGTTTTTTAAAGGATGCTTAACTCTTTAGTTATTCAAAATTTTAATAGATGTAAAAATGTCAGATATAATTCTAGTACTCACCCTTCTAGTCACCCATCAGGCATACTCATTCATCTGAGCAAGATATAATAAGTTTATCCATCAAGAGGTGATTTTTCTCTGGAAACTTAAATGTACGAAAATGTAATCATTTATAAAATACTCATAAAACTTATGTTCCAATAATTCCATTTGTCTCCTTTCTTTGTGGTTAAAATATTGGAGATTTTTATGTACAATTCCTCCTTCCAAAGATTAGGACTTAAAAAATATTAGACTTGGAAAACAAACACTAAACATTCCTAAGTTCTACAACTCAATCTGATCAGAATTCAGTATAGATTTTTATGACCTAATCCAAAAATAGCCATCGAAAGGACAATTGGAAATGTTCCAGCTGAATAAGAATGACTGTAAGAGGAGGGTAATTAGGCTAATATGTTTAATGTTCTGAGAAAGAAACACACGGAGGAAGGCTTCTCCTATTCCCAGGAACAAAGTGGTCTCATTGTAAAGAATTACTGAGAGACATGTTAAATAATCTACTTCAGGGGAAAAAAATTAAATATAATAATAGGTTAAGACACTTAAAAGACAGAATATTTAAGGAAATGTATTTAGAATTATATTGATTACAGCCATAAATTTATATATGTCTATGTAGATAAGTTCTTTACCATGACCCATTCAAGATTACCATTTGAGATGGTATTATTCTTTTTTTTTGTGTGTGTGTGTGTGTGTGCTGGGGATCTAACTCGGGTCCTTGTGCTTGCGAGGCAAGCACTTTAACCGCTGAGCTAAATCCCCAGCGAGATGGTATTATTCTATATAGAATGCTAGCAAATGCCTGTGACACTGATTTATTCAAGAGAGTTATTCATTTAATTTCTACCATTTAGCATTTATGTCCCTTTTCGATTCATTTATTCATTTCATCTTTATACATTTATACACTTATCAAATATTCATTTAAATGAGTTTCATTATAACTACGGAAACTGGAAGGCCAGATTTGCTGTAAATTTATTCTTTAAATAGGCTTATTCTTACAAAATCCTCTGAACAGATAAAGACTGCTTGGTCTATCATATTAATATTTCTTTATAGTTTTACAATTTTGTCTATCTTTTTTCATTATTTGGATGCTTTTCTTAACATCATGTAAGTGCCTGAAATCACTCTTAGTAATCTATTTTATATTTGATATATCAAATAGTTACTTATGCAATGAATATATTATGTTATGTTACAGATTTTATACAGTAGTCAGTAGGTAAACTAGATAATATAATACTTTGAGACTTTTCCCTTGTTTAAAACTATTCATACTTGACTGACATAGTCCATAATCATCTGAGATTTCTGCTGCTTCATAATGTTATTTATTTTTGTTCCACTAAAATTAAACTTGCTACCTATAAAAATACAAACTAATTAAATTTTACATTGCAAGTAAAACTGTTATTATTAGTATTTGTTTAATGATGATTGTATGTCTAGTCTTGCTAGTTTGATGGAGCTTGAAATATGGCTTTCCTCAGAGGTTTAGCTTGGCCATCTGGCTTCTCTTTTCTGGAAATGAGCATTTTCCCACTTGTATCAACAGAACAGACACAGAGAGAGAAACAGAGATACTGCAGTTTTTCTTATCCATTCATATTTTGAATTTGATGTTCAGTAGGCACTTAGTAGGTGAATCATTTTTCTTGTTACGTTTTCATCTCCCTAGTCTTACTGTTCTTGTGTTCTCACTTCCTCTATCTGTATCTACCCCTTCCTTTTATCTTACTTTAGCTCTGTTTCGTAGGTTACTGTTTTGGGCTTTTTGTCCAGTTTTAGTTTTTCATTTCACTTCTGAAAATTTAAAATCAGAACCCCTCACTTTGACAGTTCCAATCTTATAGAATAATGACCAGGAAACTTATTTCTCTCCATGATAATTCTTCCTTCTAATCCTTTCTCTTATAGTTTTGGAGAATTTGTAGTAGAGTTTGATCAAAGCTTTTGCATAGGATTGCTTCCCAATCCAAACTGCTGGTTACTGAGTGATAGCAAATGAGGCAGCCAGCATTCCTGAAAGTAGATTGTGGACACCATAAGGAGGAGAGCCAATATTTCCTATTTGGATATGTAAGTATTGGGTTTTCTGGCAGTATTTTTGAATGTTAGGTTTCCTTAGCTGGTGTCAACTGGCAGCAGGTGGCAATGGCAGAAACGAAAAACTGGCAGTGTTAAAAGACCATCCATCATTAACTGGTTTCAACTGGAGGCATCAGGCCCAGAGCTATAACACTAATGGCTGAAGGCCATTTGCACACAGAGCTCAGATTACTTATAGAATTGGCTGCAATTTGCCAATTCATGATTTCTATCTAAGCTGAACAAAGGAAACTTAGATTGATTGGTAGCCTTAGTAGTCAACTGAAGCTGCAGGGGAAGCCACTGTCCTGAAATTTGGTGAGACAGGTTCGTCCAGAGTCAGAGGCTATATAGCTGCTTACCTGACACAGAATTCTCTGGAGCGAGAAACTGGTAGGAACACATAAATGATACTTTGGATGAATTGTGGGAGGCTGAATGCAGTCTAGCATGTGAGTGAGAAGGAAACAGCAGTCACGGATGCTTCACATTTTTTGGCTTTGCCTACAGTGATTCCACTGACTTCCCACAATAAAGAGAGACTCCATGGCTCAGGCAATGAGAAAACAGAAAAAAAGTAATTGTGAAATACGTCAGAGAATGCTCTACAAACAAAGAAGCAAACAAACAAATAAACAAATGACTAAGTTCCATTGGGAAAGATGCCAGGGATTTATTATGTTGAAGGAAGGACATTCTTCTTATACTTGCCTCTACCAGCACAGGAGGGAGTGAGGATAATCCACAGAGTGTCAAGGAAATAGATTGGGTGGGATACTGCAACTAGGGAAGGAAGCAAGGAAGGGGAGAAAATCAAAAGCAAACCTTCAGACCTAAAACAAAAGGCTACCTTACAGAATTAGTTTTGAAAATCATAACCTTAAAACATAGGTCCTTTAAAATGATGAAATTTAATCAGAATATAGAATGTTGCCCATTTCTTTCATCTTGTCATAACACTAAACAGGAGTTCAGTGTAACAGTGAATAATAGCCAAAGAACAGAAGCCACGGGTTCCTCAAGGGAACACTACTTAGGGAAGCCAAAGTACAAGCAATGAGAAACAAACGAGAGCACTAGAGAAATATGCAACCTCTAGCACCTATAAATATGATAAACATAGCCCAAATACTAGCCATTTTGTCATAAATCCTCACAATAAAGGCCTGTTTGCCTCAATTCCTGTTGTCCACTCCAATATGCTTACTTTTCAACAAAAATTGCAATACATGTTAAAAGACAAGAGTAGCATTATGTAGAGAGATGAAGCAATCACCAGAACCAGACCCAGATGTCTCACAGATGTTGGAATTATCAGACTAGGATTTTTAAATGACTGGAATTAATATGTTATAGATTGTAATAAAGTAGTTTTACTTTCAAGAATAAGTGGTTAATTTAAGCAGAGATTGACAGTCTAAGAAAGAATCAAAAGTAAATGCGAGAAATCAAAGACAATATAAGAAAAATAAAGGATGCTTTGACAGGTTTGTGACAGGAGAAGAAAAAAATCATTGAGCTTGAAAATAGGTCAATAGAAATGTCATGAAGAGAAATGTAAAGAGAAAAAAACAGGACAGAAGGCAGAGCAGAATGTCCCCAAACTGTGGAGCAATATCTGAATGCAGTAGTTGGAATACAAGAAAGAAGAGAAAAGGATAATGAAGCAGAGAAACATTTGAAGTAATAATGGTTAGGAACGTTCCAGAATTAATGACACCAAACTTCACATTTAGGACTATTAAAGAACAGCAATCATAATAAATAACAGAAGGCAGCACACCTAGGAATATCGGATTTATAGTGCAGAACATCAAACCCAAAATCCTTAAAGAAGAAAATATGTAGAAACATGACTCATAGAAGAACAAGGATAAGAATTACAAAGGATTTTATATCAGAAAGTATACAAGCATTAAGAAAGAAGAATGAAACATTTAATACATTGAAGAAAAATATTTCTAAATGTAGAATTATATATTTAATAAAATTTACCTTCAACAGTGAAGGTAAAAAGACATTCTCAGATCAAAGTGAAAAAAATGATAAAAAGGAGAGATTATTAGCAGATCTACCCTGCAAGAAATATTAAAAGAAATTCTTCAGATGGAAAGAAAATGACATATCAGAAACTTGAATTTACAAAAAGAAAAAAACTCATAAAGAAAAATATGAAAACTTTTATTTTCTTATTTTAATTGATCCAGAGTATAACTATTTGCTGAAATAAACAATAACAGCATGAAGATACCTGAAATAAATGTTAAATACTGTCACAAAGAATGAAAAAAAGGAATTAGGGATAAGTGTGTGTGAAGCAAGGAGTATTTTGAGGGAGGTTGATATCAATATGTCTTTTATTATAATAAAACTTTTAAATTTAGATACTTGCTGTATTTTTTGGGAGCATTTTGTAGACCAAAATGCTTTAACAAAGACAAAAGAACATAATGCAATACAAGTATACTTCCATATTGAATGTAACTAAAGTAAAAATCAATAACATAAAGATAGCTGTAATATCTCCAAATACCTAGATATTAAGGAACATATTTCTAAATAAGCCATTGATTAAATGAAAAGTCTCAAGAGAAATGAAAAAATATTTTCAACTAAGTGAAAATGAAAGTATATTGTATCAAATCATGTGGGATATACTACAAGTAGTGCTTACTACTATGAAACCTATAATATTGAATGACTATATTGGGAAAAAAGAGACCTAAAATCAATGACCTCATCTTCATATTCATATACTAAGCAGCAAAAAGCAATTTAAGTGTAAAGCAAGCAGAAAAAAATAATAAAAATTATAGTAAAAATCAATGTAATTAAATTAAAACAGAAAATCAATACAGAAAATGAATGAAACTCAAAGTTAATTCTTTGGAAAGGCCAATAAAATCAATAAATATTTAGGATAACCAAGGAAATAAAAGAGAAAATATATATGACCAATATCTGAAATGAAAGAAGATTCTTAGTTACAGACCCGGATATTAAAAATATAATGGAATCTATGAGAAAACTTTTGATCACAAATTTGATAATAAATAAAATGGACCACTTCTTTAAAGAAATAAACTACAAAATTTAAAAAAATGGAAATAGATAACCTGAAAAAGTTTATATTTATTCCTACATTAAACACCTTCCACATGTACACACAGAGAGAAATTGAGTATATGAAATAAAATATCACAATAACCTTCAAAAAGAAAGCACCAAGCCCAGATAGGTTCCCTGGAAAACATTACAGAACATTTAAGGGAAAAGTAAAGGCTTTTCTCTACAATCTTTTCAAGAAATTAGAAGCAGAAGAAACACAGTCTCACTCATTCTATTGAATGAGGGCAATTTTATTGTAATGTAAAAATCTAAAAAGGCATACTAGAAAAGAAAATTATAGACATATCTCTCATGAGCATAGACACGAAAGTGTTAGCAAGTGAAATCCAACAAAGTTTAACATGACCATAACTGTATGGAATAATTTCCAGATGTCCAATTCTGGTTTAATGTTTGAAAATCCACCATATCAAAAGGCTAAAGAGGAAAAATTACATGATTGTATTAATCAGTTTAGAAAAATGTTTGGACAAAATTTAGTATCTGTTTGTAAAAAAAAACTCATAGCAAACTAAAAATAAAAGGTATCTTCCTCAATTTCATGAAGAACATCTATTAAAACATCTATAGCTCATACAATACTTCATGGAAAGAGCCTAAAAGCTTCCATTTAAGACTGGAGAAAAGATAAAATGTTCTTTCTCACTATTGTTATTCAACATCTTACTGAACTTCCTAGGTAATAAAGTATACGTAAAAGAAAAAAAAAGAAGCCCTGAAAAACAAACACTGTGTCTTCTCTCTTATTTGTTGAAGCTAAAAATGTTGACCTCATAGAAGAGAATAGAATAGTGATTACTAGAAACTAGGAAGGGTAAGGTGGAGGGGGAAAGTGAGAGGTTAGATGAAGGTGGCAGCTTCTAAAGCAATGTTAGGTAGAATTCTAATGGTCTGTGCCACAATACTGTAAAAATAACTACAGTGTACAAAAGTTTGTGATATATTTCACAATAAATAAAAAAGAAGATTGTGAAACTTCCCAATATATAGAAACTATAGATGCCTGATAAGATGGAAATGTTAATTGCCCTGATATATTCACATTGTCTATATCACATTATAGCCCATAAATATGTAGAAATATTCTGTATAAACATTTTAAGAATATTATATTGCGAAAGAAGAAAGAAAACTCTTTCATCATAGGTGACATAATGGTGTACATAGATAATCCCAAAGCATCTACAAGAGACTTCTGGAAATAATTAGGGAATATAGCAAGGTTGAAGAATACAAGATCAGTATACCAAAGTCAATTACCTTTCTGTTCACTAGCAACAAACAAGTAAAAAATGAAGTTTTATGAACTTACCATTTATAGCAGCACAAACTAAAGATACTTAAATATAGATGTAACAGAGTATGTAGAGGGTATGTATACATAAAATGACAAAATAGTGATAAAAAAAGAAAAACTAAATAAAACATGGGATAGTCCATGTTAATGATTTGAAGAATCAATATGGTTAAGACGTCAGTTCTGAACTTGATCTATAGATTTGGCACAATTCAAATCAAATCTTAGCAATCTATTTGTAGACACTGATGAACTAGTTCTGTTGTCCAGGTGGAAAGGCAAAAATGCCTACATCCCTCGACACAGTACTGAAGATAAAGAACAATATTGAAGGACTCACACTGCCTAATTTCAAGACTTACTGAAAAGCTTTAATCATCAAGACAACATAATATTGGGAAAAACAGATGAATGGGTCAGTGGAAAAGAATGAAGAGCCACAAAATAGATCTACACAGATACATCTGACATTTTTTTAAAGGAACAAAGGCAATACAATAGAGAAAGGCATGTGATAAACATTTCAATAAATGTTAGTAGGTAAGTTGCATACGCATCTATTGTAAGAAACAGACCTATGTCTGTTTCTATGGACCATATCCTTTTACACAAATACATTTAAAATGGTCTTTAGTTTAAATGTAAAACTATTACAATTTAAGAAAGCGGATTATGAGAAAAGCTGTCTAATACTGGGTTTTGTGCTGACTTTTGCTTCTTTTTTGAGTCAGGTTCTCACTATGTTGCCCAGGCTGCCTCAAATTCACGATTGTCCTGCCTCTGCCTCCCCAGTAGCTGTTGCAATACATTTTTAAATGCAACAAAAGTTTTATATATTTTATTATAAAAGAAAAAAATGAGAAAACAGGCTTTTACATTAAAACTTTCTGCTCTGAAAAACAAAACAGTTTAAGAGAATAAGACAACAAACTACAGAGTGACATTATGAGATTCATATTTGACAAAGTATTGCTGTACAAAATATTCAAAGAATCCAAAAGATTAACATAAGAATACAAATCAATTTTTTAAAAAGTAAAATATCTGAAATGACACCTTGCCAGAGAAGGTACACAGATCAACAAATGTATGCAATGTTCAACAAGATTAGTCACTGGAGAATTGCAAATTAAAAATTGATGTTTACACACTATGAGCATACTTAAAGCCCTAGAATCTGATCTTGCCAATTACAAGTGAAGATGCAGAGGAACATAAAATCTAATTTATTGATGGTAGGAGATAAATCGTACAGGTTGAAAGACAGTTTTGGTATTTGCTTACAAACCTGAATATAGTTTTACCATATAACCCAACAGTCATGATCCAAAGAAGTTAGCCAATTCATTCATAAACTCATTTTCATAAAGAGACAACTTGTAAATATCGGTAGCATCTTCATTTATAATCTTTAAAACTAAAAGTTACCAATGTATCTTTCAGTGTGTTGAGAGTTAAACAAACTGGTGCACACATAAAATGAAAAATGCTATTTGGTAACAAAATGGAATGAGTCATTAAGACACACATGAATAAAAACAAAGACGTGGATAAATCACAAATATATGTTATTAGGTGGAAGAAGTATTTCTGAAAAGGCAATACATAGTATGAAAATACATTTGGAAAAGGCCAACATATTGCTAGTAAAGTTGTTTATCAGAGACAAAGTAAACAGAAGAATTGTCACCAGAGTTTGGGGATTTGAGAGGAGGAGGGTTCAATAAGTGCAGTACATGAGTTTTTTTAAGGTCATGGCAATAGTCTCCATGATACTGTAATGATAGCAGACACATGTACAAAATATACAAATGCATAGAAATGTGTTAAAATCTAAAGGAATTTAGAATACAAAGAGAGAACAAAAATATATGCAAATTTTAAAAAAATCAGTTAGGAATCCAGAATATACAGGGATGCAATGCAGAATGTGACAAAATAATGTCATCCATATTACAAATGTATGAAACCAACTCATTGAATAAAATAAGGAAAAAGTACCAACCTAAGCAACTTCAGAAATTAATGGAGTCTATAAATCCTCAAGGCAAAAATAACTTAAACACTGTACTATGGTTGACAAAGCTGTTTCCCAGAGGGGTGCAGTGTGATAATTCTGACATTCAGTCATATGTATTGAAGTTGAACAATCAATTAAATGAATTCGAGATAGTGAGAGCCAGATTTCTCATTGTTTGATAGGTAATAGACAAACAAGAGGAAACAGCTAGAATTATCGATTCATTAATGTATTAAGAGTTAGACATATCAGTACAAACTCATACTTAATATAGATGCAAATGCTTACAAGTAGAAAAATTGGAAGTTATGCATATATGCAGAGGTTAGTATATACACACGCATCACCTTGACCTATCAGCTGCAAGCCCAGAAGCAATCACATCCCAGTCATCATGAAACAACCTAGTGCTCCGATCTTGATTTTTTAACAACCATTCTCCAGAAGAAGTAGCCAGGCTCCTTATACAAATTGTTGATTCTAGGACTGAAGCAGATTATATACAAGTTTATACAAGCTGAGCTTGGAGTATCTCGTAGTATTAAAAGTAAAGAATTGCTCAAAGAAACCTACACTATTCGGGGTTGTCAAAAGAACAAAGGAATCAATTCAAAGAGCTCCAAAGGCTCAAAGCTGAAACAATTTGAACAACAACAACAATAAAAACACAAACAGTGGGTTATAACCTCAATTATAAAATAAATATCTATGGCTCCAAAATTTCACGAATGATTGAATGAATGAATACATAGAGAAGAGCAAACAAATCTCATATGCAGAAGTATTCCAAATAATGTAGGTGGACACTCTGCATTTAACTCCTCGCTAATTATAAGTTGGCTGTGTGTAATTATGCTTTTTAAAATAATATGATTTGAGAAATTTGGTGGAAATAGTTTCACGTGGAGAAAACTGAAGAACACCATGTCAGCCAGGCAATCAAGATTGCCACCGACAATAACATGTCGGCTTTTGATATTACGTACCTTTGCTCTGATGTGGTGAAAATGCCACTTTACCTCTATGAGCCTCTCAACCAGTCAGAACCCCGGTGTGATCGTACCAAAGAAATCAAACAAGTCTAACAATAGGGCATAAAATAAAATAACTGGCAAGTATCCCTGAGAAGTGTTAAACATATCAAATAGAAAAGCAGTCTGAAGAACTGAAAGCCAAGAGGAACCTAAGGAGTCAGGATTATTAAATGTAATACGATACCTTAGATAGAATTTCCAAATCAAACAGAACATTAGGTAAACTAATACAACCACTATGGAAATCAGTATGGAGATTCCTCAGAAAAACTAAAAATGGAAATTCCATTTGACCCAGTTATCTACCTTCTAGGTATCCTCCCCAAAGAGTTAGGCATCTTATTATGTAATACCTGCATATAAACAGTAGTAAATGTTTATAGCAGCACAATTTTTAGTAGCTAAACCTTGGAAATGGCTCATATCAACAAATGAATGGATAAAGAAAATGTGGTAGTTTTACACAACAGAGTGCTACTATGCCATAAAGAATGAAAAACTTCAGGTATTTGTAGGTAAATGGATGCCCTTTGAGACCATAATATTAACAGAAATAAATCTGACACACAGCTTAAATATCAATTGTATCTCTTATATGAGAAACCCAAAATACAAATAAAGAGAAAAAGAAAAATGGATGACAGGAAATAGGGAGATGTTTTTCATATGTGAATGGGAACAAGAGATGAGGGGTGGGAAAAAAATGAAGGAAAAAATGGAAATAGACCTTTTGGAAATACAGAAGGGGCCGAGACTTAGAGTGAGCGGGGACAGATTGGAGGAGGAGGGCATGAGAAAAGAATTAAGATGTGTTATGTACATGTACCAACTCCCCATGATAACCGTAATCATTATGTACTGCAAACACGTACTACTAAAACACTTTTAAAAACTTAAGTAGAAACTAAGTAAATCTGAATCAAGCATGGACTTTAGTTAATGCTAATGTGTCAAAACTGGTTTATTAGTTGTAGTAACTGTGCCATACTAGGGTGGTTCAATTTATGTGTCAGCTTATCTAGGACAAGCGGTACTTTGTTATTTCGTTGAAAATTACGGATGTGTCTGTGGGACTGTTTTGGGTTAAAATTAACTTTTGAATCAATAGACTGAGTAAAACAGATTGCTCCCCCAATGTGGATAAGGCTTTTTTTAATTGATTGGAAGCTTGTATAGAACAAAAGATGAGGTAAAGGAGAATTTATTCTCTGCCTGACAATTTTCAAGACAGTTTTCCTCAGTCTTGGCCTGCCTGGGACTGAAACTTACCCCGAGACGGCAAACCTTTTAGAGCTTTCCATGGTAACACACAGCCCAGTGCCGCACGCATGCTGTAGGTGCACCACCACACGTGGCTTTCTGGTACTCAGGACTTTGGCTTGGAGGGGAATTTGCACCACGAGTTCCTCTGACACTGCAGCTTTTAGACTTGGCCTGGAGCTCCACTTGGGGTTCTCCTGAGCCTCCAGTCTGCACATCGCAGACTGCAGATCACGGGACTTCTCAGCCTCCATAATGACATCAGCTAAATCCTTATAATAAATCTTTCATTCTATCTAGTCAGGATTATTCAGTATTCTTTTCAAGAAGCAGAAACAGACTGATCTCTCTCTGTCTCTCTCTCCATGCAGTTGGAATACAGGTTGAGATAATTATTATTTGTACTGATGAGAAGAAAGAAGATTAAAGCATCAAGAGTTTATTTCACCATACGCTGCTAAGCAGCAGTTCTGTAGTCTTCCCTGAGGATTCTCCAGTAGCTCAGCTCAAGTGGAAACCCCCATGAAAAAAATTCTCCCTGTTCACTTCCAAGTGGAAAGGCACTTATCACGTTGAAGGAAACAATTTAGCATGGAGGCTTGCTAATGGGGCTGCAAGATGAGTCACAGTTGATAAGCATTCCTGGCAGAGGGTCGAAGGTTTCATAGCTTGGAGAACTGGGGGCCTTGGGGTTGTGTCTTAATTTAAGTGAAAATAGCAAAGGTTTAACATCATTCTTCTTTTCTCGTCAAAATGTAGTTTTACTTTCTTCCCTGTGGAGTGTTGTATGTGTGTGTTGGACTCAGTTCAGTGACATAAAAAATTCTAGAAGCCTCATGAATATCCCCGAGGTGGGTGGATGGCCTGAGGGAGCCCACACCGGTCTGATTGTGTCAGGAAGCGCAAGCCATCCTGACGCAGTATTTCTGAGTGAGTCCGCGACAGGACTCAGATGGCTACCCGCATCCCTGGGGAAACAAACACTGTCTTTGGTGAAAAAAAAAAAAAAACAACCCAGAGAAAGATATAGAATTCTCAAGAGAGGTCTATTCTTCTCTTGATTTTATTTAGAATTTTAAGTAAAATAGTAAGTTAGTATCTCTAATTACAACATAAAACAAGCAAAAGAGCTATTACTAATTTAGTATCTACTGTGAGCTACAGACATTTAAATGTCTCACGTGCACTCTTTTATTTATTCCAGGAAGAGTTCTTGTGCTCATTTCACAGATGGTATAAGGTGAGACTTTCTGCAGTCAAATGGCCTGCACACTTGAGATCACTCGGTTCCTAAGCAGTAGAGACTGGATTAAAACCCACACTTCAGACTCTGACGTTTGTATCTTTCACCAGTTTTCCCTATTTATTAAAAATCTAAATTCGGAACAGCGTGGTGTTCAAGAAGAGCATAGCCCTTAAACTTACCACTTTAAACGTAATGTTGTGTTACTCTCTCTGGATTTCAAAATACGTTCTACCAAGTTATAAAGGAAAGGATCTTTCTTCTCCCTGCTTCTCCTTGTCTGATAGGAACAGCTGCAGCATTGAAACAATCAACACACCGAACCCAGACTGGTTCAGAGAAGAACTAAGACTATCAGAGAATGTGTTTCAGAGACCATCATCTCGATGCCCCTCTGGGGTCTCCAGCTCTACACAAATCATATAATAACTGAAACGTTTCTTGTATCTAGTCATATTCTGGGTCCACTCTGAAAGAGACTTGGACAACTCTAGTACATCCGGAATGTAGTAATTATTAGAGGAATCAAAGTTAACTTCATCCTTTTATCTCGTATAAATCTGATCTGCTTAAGACTTAAGGCATTGACTCCAAATAGTAACTAAAATCCCAAAATTTTCATCTCAGATCCCATCTCAACCTTTTTTTTTTTTCCTTTTTTATTAGCACGTATTTCTAGTATATAATGTTTACATTTTCTGTGTGGGGCTGATACATGTGCATAATGCATCTTAATTCTTTTTTGTATCCTCTTTCCCTCTCCTCTCCCTCCCTCCATCTCTTGATCTCCTTCCCGTAAGGTGTAACCATAAATCACTTGGGTATGAAGGACTAGTTTAAATCAAAATCTAAATCAAAAAAATGAAAAATTTATCTCTTTTCATATTTTATTGGGGTAAAAGAGGTAGTCAATATCCATTCATTTGTAGTAGTAGATTTTACTACACATGCTACCTGCATGTACCTATTTAGGATCCTTACTCCAGTTTCTAGGAATATTTTGGTATCAGGGTCAAATTTATGTCAGGCATTTAGGATTTTAGTGGAAACAAGTAGTATTTCTCTGATTTATGGTATTGTTTATGATAATAGTAGGTACCAAAGTATTCCATGAAAGTGTATATTTGTAACCATGAATAAATTGAAAGCTGTCTTATTGGGAATTTATGATATTTTCAGTAAGAAATATTGTGTATGCAAGATGGAGGGAACAGACAAGTTTTTACATTTAGGTCAGATGCTGATCTCTGGAAGAAACTTACTGTTTTTGAAAAATGTGATCTTGCATGCATGAAGTATTTCCCACAGTCAGTGCCGCCTTCAAGGGAAGGTAGGGAGTTTTAGTCCTACGACTCACAAAAACAGTGAACGTTAGATTACATTTAAAGAGCTGCATCGATCCACCCACTAACTCCAGCATTTTGCCATAGGGTATTCACATATAATTTCTAGTATGAATTACTGCCATCTAATTATGACTTTAATTATCTTTTCATACTCTGGGTCAGTTCATTAAAACTACTGTTCAGTGACTACTCTTTTATCTTTTTCAATACCTCCATTGTTACAGCCTTTTCTGCCAAATGCTCATCTTCATGTACTAAATCGAAGTTTGCCTACAGCCCTCGCCTGGCTCTTTTATACATTTAGATATAGCTGCAGCCTAAGTGCATGGCTGCATTTCGAGAAATCTTTAAAGAGTAAGAAAATAATTGAAGCTATTACTAGCAATACTAAAGTGCATTTCAACGTTATCGAAAAACATAAATCTTTACTTCGATGCTTAAAAGCTTTCTCTTTTTTTTTTTCTAACAAGAAAACTACATGACTTAGGTTATTGCTCTATCCTAAGTAATTTTGGAGGCAAGAAATATCATAGTGAAAAGATTTGTTTGGTCTTGACATCTACAAAAAGAGGTACAAAAAGAGGAAGAAGGAGCAAAGCAAAATAACTTCAAAAAATGAAAGCCTAATTTTATTATTACTTGTTGTATTAGGTTTAATTTTGTCCTCAAAAAGGATAACTCTAAGTGCAAACCCCTAGAACACGTGAATGTGATATTATTTGGAAGAAGGTTATTTTAGATATGATTAAGGATCTTGACATGAGACTTCCCTGGCTACTCTGCGGGCCTAAATCCAGTGACGACCATCCTTATAAGAAACAAAAGAGAAGACAGAGACAAAGAGAACAGCAGAGATTTGAGTGATACAATCAGGAAAGCCAAGGAATACTGACAGACGTCAGGAACTTGAAGAAGTAGGGGAAATTTTCTTCTGAAGCTTTCAAAGGTAGCACAGCTCTGCGCACACCTTGATTTCAGACTTCTGGCACCCAGAACACTGAGAGAATAATTTTCTATTGTTTCAAAGATTGCTGACTTGACAAGAACAAGTTGGGTGAAGTTGTAAAGGCAAAGTCAATATTGGGGCAGGTTTAATAGAAAATGGACAGAGAGGAATTGGAGAGGAAAATGTTGAAAACTCTTTCAAAGGAAGAGTAATTGAAGGAATGTTTATGTCAAAATCATTTTTTAAAATAGGTAAATTTGCAGAATAATTTATCCTAGGAGTGGTTCAAAAGAGAAAGAAAATTTGATGTTGTAAGGAAATTGAGAAGTTAGTATGATGTCTTTGAGCAAATTGGAAGGAAGGAATGTTCAAACGTAGGTAAAATGTTTGGCCTTAAATAGACTACAACTCTGCTAACAGAAGGAAGGTAGTTATAGGGATGCAGAAAATAGCAAAATAACTGCCCAATAGCGTCACAGTTGTTCCCAAAAAACCAAACTAAAACAGAAGAAAGCAAAGCACTGAGGAACCTGGACAACTACATGATTGATGATAAGTGGTAACTGAACGCCAGGTGAGATCCTGTAGTGGAGGCTTTTCACTGACTAGACACCTGATATTAAACAAAGACATTTGTTTTAAATAAATTGGTGCAGATTTATGGGCCGTTCATCATCCCTATCCAAGTCACAAGAAGAAACTTAATTATCATCACCCAGCAAATTTCTTTTTTCTGTCGTGTAAAAACACTTGTTTTGTTTTTGTTTTAGCTCAAAGACTGGGGCAGTGAGTTTCTTCACAAGTGTATGCTTTCATGCCTGGAAAGTATATAAGTTTAGTGATCACTGACTTAAATACTATAATCTTTTTTTTTTCTTTTTCCCTTTAGACACCAGCCCCCATGTCAATGCTGACAAATTGTAAGGACCTCAGTGTGCTGTGGATCAGAATTTCACCTAATTATGCCACTTACTATTTGGAGAATTTTTCTATCCTTTCTAAAAAATATTTTCATAGGTTTCTGCCTAAATTCAGTGCCACAATAGACACTGATTGCTCTCTTACACCAGTCAGATATATCCTAATCCAAAGTCTTTTCTGTTTCTTAGCAAGTGAAGTGACACAGATGTGTTCATTGTGTATCTATAGTTGAAAAACTATTCTGGATGTCTGATAATATTTATTCCACTATGTCTGTCAAGCATTTATTTACAGTATTGCTTTATTTTAAATGGCATTTTTGATAATATGTTTAATTTGTGAGGCTATTTTAAAACATTATGTACAGGGCTGGGGATTTAGCTCAGTGATTAGAGTGCTTGCCTTGCAAGCACAAGGGCCTGAGTTCGATCCCCAGTACCACAAAAAAAAAAAAAAAAAAAAAAAAAAAATTATGTACAGACATGGAGATTAAAATTATTGTAAGGACTTAAATATATTCTTTTTTGTCTATCTCTTCAAGTCTTTGTGGTGTTTTGAGCGAAGTTACAAATCAATTGACATGTTTTATTGTCAATAGTTGTGATCTTAATATGGAATATAAAAGAAGGTATGTGAGCCTTATTAAAATGTTCCACTTATCCTCTAGAAAAACTGGCCTTTACTATATGGCTCCCGATGCCTGACGTTGTCTCTTCTCTTCAGGCTGTACGTGAACTATGTGGCATGGGTTGCTATTCAACTGATCATATAAAGTTGTGTTTGTGTGGGTGTGGTTTTTTTGAAGGGGGGAGGTTTAAAAATGCATTCCTTTAAATCTTTAAAAATATTCAAAGTAGCATTAAATATTTGAAACTTAAAAGTAATTTTGATTCATAATTTTATGTGTGGATAGATAGTTGGTAGACCAGCTGTTTTAAAAATAGAAAATTTCTGTTCAAGTGGAAGAAATGTAACAGGATTATGTTTGCGTCTTCATACAGGTTCATAAATTTCTATTTTGTTAATGAAAATTTGTCTGCTCTATCTTTTCTGGTTTTAAATGATTTTTAAGTTTCTTTAATATCTCCTGGTTTATTATATATTTTTTAGTTTTAATTTTGATTTTTAATCTCATATCATTTGCTACATTATTCAAATATTATGTGTTGTGCAAAATTCTCTAATCAATAGTTAACTGATATACAAACATGGAATCACTTGGATATTCATGGGACTGTGCTTTCAAATATTTGAGTCTTATTCATAGTTCAACACCTTAATTCTTGTGTTCAATCACTAAAGAATGGACAACTGAAGATTTTACTAACAGCCATAGTTTCAAACCTATTTTTATTTGACAAAATACAAAATAACACCTTTCCAAAGTTAGATTTTTATTCAGTGATAGACTTAAAAACTTGCCTTTCTTTTCTCTGGCAGTTATTGACCTTTCTTGCAGAAGATTATTAGTTAAAGGTCACCGCCTTTTTATTTTGTTACCTTAAAGCTAAAGAATTTATTATCTCATCCTTAATACTATGGCAGATCATTTTCTTCATGGGCTGTGTAGTACATAAATAATGCAAGATTTAAAGTCTTAGAATTCCTTTATCAGCAGATACCAAAGTACTTTTAAAAAATCCTTTTCTGGCTTGAGGTAAGAGTCTACTTTCATTCTGAATCTCCTCCAGGCTCTGTGAACTGCCTTTATACGAGATAAACCAGGGGCAGTAGGCACTCCTGAGGCAGATCTGACACAGAATGAATGCACTCGCCATAAAATGCACCAGTGATGGTAAATGATGGAAATGCAGCTTCCGTGTTTGAGATTAAAATTTGAATTAATCCACCTTCTTTTATTTCCATGACTGACTTTCCGGAATGGCTACAAGAACAGGAGAGAAAGACATTAGGAAACAGAAATGAAACTATGGGGAAAGATATCATCTTGCTGCGATGCTCAGTAGAAGTGTTTTTATGGCTGGAAACAGAGCGACCGCATTTACTTTCCTTAGTAGAGTTTAAATAAAAATGGTGAGAGGAATGTCCCAATGACAGAAATGTAACACATTTATCAAATAGTATAATTCTATCACCACAAAGAGGAGGAGAAATAAAGGTCAATATTGTAGCCTTCCAAATGCGTGTACAATATTCAAATACTGATAAATAATTATGTGATAAATTTTGACCTTCTTTAAAAGGTCTATAAACAGATGGGTCAGAAGATCAGCAGTACTGGCACTAGAAATTCAGAGGCCTAATTAAATATATTTACATATTCTAAAAATCACTTTTATTTTTAAAGCACTATTAAGAACTGGTATATGTATTTGATTCCCAAACCTCCCTAATTTTGACAGAAGTTAAGCTACTATAGCCCAGAAAAAAGTCTTTAACTGACCTGAATTATTTTCAGCAGCAAATGTTTGAACGTCAAAGTAATTCCATTAGCTGGTATCAGCTAATAATAAAAGAACAAAATTTCAGTGTGGAATAGTATAAATTAAATATTCTACATGCACAGTAAAATGCTAATAAATACATTAGAATACAAATGTTTAATAAAGTGTTTTATTTTTCCTCACTTCTCTTTAGTTCAACTCTTCATTTGGATACAAGTAACAGAGACTTGCTGACATATTTTTCAAAAATTTCGACAAATATTTTAAGTAATGACTCTTGGGCAATCAAAATGGAAAAAATTCTGGCAACAAAATATTGTAATTAATTTTACCCTCCTGTCCTTTCACAAAGTATTTGTTTGTTTATTTTTGTTTGTTTGTTTTTTGAGACAGGGTCACGCTATGTAGCTCAGGCTGGGCTCTTCGAACTTGCATCAATCTTCTTGCCTCAGCTTCCCAAGTGCTGGGATTACAGGTATGTGCCACCATGTCGAGCTTCAAAAGTTTTTTACAGTATAGAAAAAATGAATTCACCAAAGTTACAACTGAAGTTAGGAAGAGTTTGGGTATTTTATTGTTTCACCAAATTTAGTATTCCCACTTTAAGATAAAAGAAAGTAAAATGAGTATAATTTGCTTCTTCATACACATTAGTACCTGCAATAAAATTTTAAATAACTCTATATTTTCTACTATCAAGTGTTGGATGGATATGACATTTTGCATAATTTAACATGAGAAAATTACACTGACATTATAGGGACAAAATTCTGCAAAGACAGTCTGGAATTAATTTATATGAAACTTTTAAATATAACGAAGTCTAGCAAATATTTATTTATAACGTAGTGTAGGGAGATGAGATCTGGAAGATGGATAAAACTGGTGACGAGTTAGAGAAATGATACAATGGAGACAGAAAAATAAATTTGACTCAAGTCATGGATTAAACAGGAGATACAGCTAATATGGCAAAAGAATTTTTTGAGCAAGATGTAATTTGATGGAACGGAGACGATGAACGTGAGGTTTTAAATAGCTTTGTGAATATCGAATAGCTGGGGATTTCAGTATGTAGGTATGTACTAATATACTACAGTGAAATACACTGTGGGGTAAAAAATGATGAGCCCAAGCACAGGTTTTATGATCTGTCAGAAAAACATGAATTTTTTTTTTATTTAAACATGGAGTATCATCCAAATGGTAAGATAATATCTCTATTGGGTCCTTTAAAATTTGTCAATTTTTGTTTCACACATTACTAAAAAAAATAGGACATAATAACCCCTCTGCTCTAAAGGAAATATATATTGAAAGCTGTTGGGTGGAAAAGAAGAAAAAACATGATCTTTCATTTAACTACAGGGTTAAGCATTTTGAAGAAATAGATTCTTTGGTTGCAGAGCCTTTTTCGGCCTATCACGTGAATGAGCATTTGACAGCTTTGTAAGTCTCAGGTCAATGGTCCAATGTATCAAAAAGTTTTGAACCTGGTATACTGTATTCTATAAAAGCATATTTAGGGAATTTAAAAGTGGCAGATTATTATCTTAATCACTGATCAAGATAACAGTTTATTAGACAATTAAATACTTTACCATAAAAATATATTTTAGAATGCAGTCACAATTTAGGAACAATACTAAATGCAATATCACTTTCAAAACCATCTGGTGGATTTTGATACTCTTACTGGATTCCTCTTCTTCTCTACCACTTCTTTCTTCAGTTTGCAAATATACTTGACTCTAACAATTTATTGACCTTTGCAAATTTCCATATAAATGAGCAACACACTAAATGAAATCTGTCAAGATTGTCCAAAACTTTTATTATATTGTGCCTTATTAATTATAGTTCCTGTGGTGCTTTTGGATGCATTTCTCTGCTATGAGGTTATTTAGAATATTTCCTTTTGCTCTTCCCTTTAAAAAATAGTCACGTTTTATAGTTAATAAAGAACTTTAGTTTTTTTTTTTTATGTTGCTAAGAGCTTAGCGTGCTTTCCTGTTTATACTAATCTCATCACTTTCATTAACTCTGCTTTGATGGACTTCAAGTCTTTTGTTGATAGTCGCAATGGCATCTGTTAGATCAGATTTATCCATTTAAGCAAATGTCAGTCATTTAACTAAAAGTCATTTTAGAATAATATCCGTTATTTTTATCAGTTTCCAAATATATCAGTTTCTCTATATAATTCACATTTAATTTGGGAACAAGTGTGTACAACCTGTGAATCAAACCATATTTAATATATACATTTTTCAAATAACTATACCTTTAAAATTATGTTAATCACAATATGATTCCTAGAGCATTTTTAAGAAATGTTTCTAAATATTTAAAATAATTATAGTCATAATGGGAAAGAGTATGAAGTGTCTTCGATTCCCCTGTGCCATTACACAGTATATATTCCAAGGAAAGGAAATCAATAGCTCAAAGAGAACCCTGCTCTCATGTTTATTGCATGCTATTGTTTAAATATGAAGCATTTCCCCAAAGACTTATGTACCGTAGGTGCTCATCTCAATACATGGATGAATGTTTTTTCATCTTGTTACTTTGCTGAAGAACTCCACACCTGGTACTGAATCTCTGCAGAGCCAGCGGATCCCAGAAATGAACATGATTACTCACAGTAATGAGTTTCTGCATGGCATAGTCTTTATTTCATTTTTAAAGTGCAAAACCCATCCCAGGTGAGCTAGGCACCAATATTTCAAAGTGGAAGTGATCTGATCCCTCCCTTCAAAGAGCTTTTCTCTTCTTTCTGATTCTGATAAGTCCTGTACATGAAATCTTTCTTCACTTCTCAAGGTAAACTTAAATACATCTGACTGCTCCACTTCCTTTTCCATACCCTAGTTATTACTAAGCACAACTCTCTTATTGTTTTCTGTGATCTAATAATTTGTTGATATTATGGCTCTCCTTCTTTCTTTCTTATTTTCATTTGGCAGACATTTGGGATACATGATAAATTCACCATGGGGAATTGATGCATAATTGATACATAATTGGACCAGTCACATCTTGGTCCTTTGTACTTCCCCTTCCTCTCCCTTTTTCTGTCCGCAGAGCCCTTCCTATCACCACAAAGTCTATGTTCCAAAAGCTCCCTTATTCTTTTGGGAAATTTCTGTTGTGTTCCCTTCTGTGACTTTGGTTGGATTCTCTTTCTGTCTGTGATAAGACTTTTAGAAACATTTAGAATTTTAAGGTAATCTTGGTTTATTAACTGTTTTCTCATAAAATTTCCTGTTTGTCTTTAGTAGTTTTTCTTCTTTGCAGTCTACTTTATTTGATATCACTAGAGTTTAAACAGTTGTAGTACAGTTAGTGTTGGCTGGTAAATATATTTTCCATTTATTTTAAATCTTCGTGTTTGCATAATATTTGCAGGGGTTTTTGATCAGCATATAAGTGTTTTGTTTTTGTATTTAGCTACATAATCTTTGTATTTTAGATTGGATTGTTTATTTTACTTTCATTTAATGTAATTATATATTGAAATTTAACTCTATATATTTGCTAAATTGTTCCAAATATTCACTATTTCTTTTCTTACTCCTTTTGTGTTTTGGGGGATTAAATATTATTGTGATTATTCATTCTTTCCATTTTATTATCTTTTTAGTGAAACAATATTTTACATTTATTTTAGTGCAAAACATGGATATTACAAAATGTTATATAAACATATTAAACACTAAAATTGTACTTTTACCATTTCTCATTCAATATAATGTCACAGAATAGTTTACCTTCAATTGCTATCACGCATCTTTATGTTGATATGTACCCTAGATAATCAGAATGAAAGCTTATACTCTGAAAATTGAGTATAGAAAGAATAGATTTTCTCTACCTGGTCTAGTTTTGATATGTGAGGCCCCTATGGCAAAACACAGATTAACAAAAGGAAATCGTATAAATTTATTTAATACAAGTTTTACATGACATGGTAGCCTTCATCAAGAAATGACTACCTAACGCAACATTTAAACCCATCTATATATCAGATTTGATGAAGAATGGAGAGTCCTAGAAAAATTTAGTACGACAAGTAGCATGACATAATGGCAAGAAAAGATGGATGTTTAGCAAAATCTGTTTGTTCAGATTCCTGTGTGAGTCCTCATGCCTTTGGGGATAAGAATGCTCTGGGAATAGGAAGGCCCTTCTTGCATGAGGGTCTTATGTCCTACTTCAGGAAAGACTAGTAAGAGGGAAAGTTCAAGTGGCCTCCCTGCTTCTGCTGGAGGTTTCTTAAAACTAAAACACTCAGTAGGCCATCGTACCATATTTTGGGATATTATGTCTCGCACTATATATACATTTAAAATTTAAAAAAAAATCATTGACACAATTTTAACATGATTTTATTCATTTTTAATTTAAATCTATACATTTAATATTAATTTTGTTCTTCATTTTAACCATATCTTCCTGCTTTTCAGATGTGATATTTTCTTTTGTCTAAAAGATTTTCTATAGGATTTCCTTTAACTGAAATCTTTTGATGAATCTGTTCTTCATTTTTTTTTTTGTTTTAATGTCTAAAATGTTATTTGGTTATGATAAAATGTGACAAACTTACATATATTTATAAATATATATAATTGTACATGAATATTTGTAGATTTGACAACAATAATTTTATTACATTGGTATGTTATGAACTTATGTGTAGAACAATGATTAGTTTCTTAATTATTAAGAACAATGTATTTTCTTCAATGGTGATAGTCTCAGAAAATTTGCTTTTAAACAGTAAATAATTTTACTTTAAATAACAAAAATTTTAACTAAATTTTCATTATTATTCCCAATATTGTAAGATGTTATATTTGGGAATACAACTTTTAAAAACTTCATTGTGAATAACTTTAAATTACATAAAAAAATTTGAACTATTATTAAAATTAACTTTTCTCATTTCTACATAAATGACTGATGCCAAATTTTTTTAAATCTTATATAATTTGAGTGCTTAGAAGTTATTTTTCCTGAATTCAATAACTAACAATTACTGCTTCTGTACAATGAACAGCCTTTCAGCTTTGCGTGTGTCATAGACAAATGGCTCAACTCTCTGTTAAGCCAAATGTTTATCACAAGTAACAGCTCCCTCGACTGATTAACCTCTTCTTGGTCTTTTGTCAGTGAACCTAATATATGTTCTCTTTAAAACAAGTGTTAAGTTACTTTGTGTTTGCAATAAGCCAGGGAAAGTGAGACAGCTTACCATTCTTAGTCTTGCAAATTTATCTCCATATCTGCATATAGTTCTTAGACATTACTAAATAGCACCATAAATAGGACTATTAATGCATGTTGGTGGTCTACCAAACCCATCATGTTTGAATGCATATTTTAATTAGACTATATGAATAAAAAATATCCAGGACAGATAACAAACTGTATAAGATGTCAAACAGGCATAAATTAGTTTCTCAAGGACAAGCAGAGATACATCACAATCTACCTTAATGATGATCCAACATTTAAAATGATGTCCTGAAAGATATTGAGGCATTTTAAAATTGTATAAGACTTTTTTTAGAAGTGAATTCTATGACTGTCAATGAGCTTGCTTAGGGTTCATTGCTTTTATAAAGCAGAAGGAAAATAATCTAGTTCCAGCTCTTTTAAAATTAAGAAACATCTAATAGACATAAAATTAGTGTCCTCTGCTGAGCTAGGAACTCTTTTTCTTTTTTTTTTTTTTTTTCCCCTTTTTTTGGTGCTGGGGATCTAACTCAGGGCCTTGTGCTTGCAAAGTGAGCACTCTAACCACTGAGCTAAATCCCCAGCCCCGGAACTCTTTTTTCTGTACTAAATACTTTATAGTAACTCTAAAATATTCTAATTTAATGTGGCAATCGTCCATTTTCCTCAGAAGGGAGTTTTCATGTTAACCAAATAATAAATGAACAGACAAATAAAAGTGAGAAGTTATTTTCTGTGGCACCCACTGCTGTAGCTCCTCTCAGTATGATTATATTTTTATGTTTATGTGAACACAAATATTTGTGTAAGGGAATTTTTCAGATTATGAAATACATTTAAGTCTCCAAATCTAACTAGTAGAGACAGAACTAAGAATGAAATCAACATGCTCTTTTTCTCAGAACAGTGAATTTATCAGTATACTTGTAAGAAGTCTATTAAAACCTTCTCTATAGCTGAGCTTGGTGGCACACACCCGTAATTCCGGTACTTGGGAGGTTGAGGTAGGAGGATCGCCACAAGTTTGAGGCCACCCTGTACTACGTAGTGAGACTCTGTCTCAAAAACAAACAAACAAACAAAAAAAAACCCAAAAAACAAAAACAAAACAAAGCAAAAGCATCTTTTCTAAAATGTTGCCAAAGTAATTATTTCTTAGATATTCTTAAAATAATTTTTAGCACCTAAAATCATGATTTTCATTTCCCTTTTGAATGTGAATCTCCATTAAATCAAAATTTTACTTCTCTCTTGCTATCTTTGTTTCCTGGTGCCATGTAAGTAAAAAGAAGCTTTGAGAAAATGGAGTAGAGGCTTTATCCATCCTTCTCTTTAGAAAAATGATGCATCTTGATTTTATGTTTAAAATTCTAAAGAAAGATAATTTAGGTCCAGGTAAGAAGCAAGAAACATTTTCTTTAAATCCATGGGATAGGGTATTTGAATTTTATTTAGTAAAACAAACTCAGGATATGGTAATATTGGCACTAATATTAGCAGTGTGATTATACTGTGTCTAAAATCTCATGGCAGAGAATTCGGTAATTAAGTTATTCATGCTATTTAAATAAGATGCTCATTATCAGTGATAGTTCATTCTTTTGCATTACAGTTACCTGGATCACTTAGAATCACAATTCCCAGAGTTCCTGATGTAATTGGGCTTAGGTGGGACTTAGCTATAGATAGTTTTGTAAAGTCTTCCCAGGTGATTATAATGTGCAGATAAGCATGAAGAGAAGCTATTTTAAATTTTATTGCCTATAAATTAAAATTCTTTGATACATCATGAAAAAGTTTGAATTTGAATATTCTGGCATTTCATAACAGTGTTTTTGTTCACTGCTTTCTCCTCAGCACAAGAATATTGTCTGTAATTAATGAATGCTCGAAATTTACTGAGTTAAGAAAATGTGTGAATGAATGAATGTAACATAAATATTCAATTTTGAGATATGGCAAGTTTTCTAACAACAGTAATACTTCATAAGACAATAACTGAACTGTGTTTTGTGTGTTTATTATCTGTATATTATTTTCTTCTAATTTAATGACTCTCAATCTCTAGTGCATAGGAAAATCACCTGGAGACTTGTTAAAACACAGATTACTAGGCTCCTGCTCCAGAGTTTCTGATTCTTGTGAGGCTGAGGTAAAGATATAGAATTTGTACTCCTAACAAGTTCCCAGGGGCACTGATGCTGCTGGTCTGGATGCGATACATTAAAAACTTTTGTTCTAAATCATATATGCAATTCTTTCTTTTTTTAATCTCAGAATGTTATCCAAAGACCTTCATGAAGATTTAACTCCTCCAACCTGAGTCACTGGCATCATGGCGCTCATCATGGCACCCTGCTCCTGTTATGACAGTGAGTAATGCTATCCTTTGTCTCTAACCTGGGGGTCTCATATCTTCTGCCAAGCTTCATTAAAACTGCGAATCTGCAAGTAGAGCAAAATCTCAGGTAAGTAACAATTCTTGACAGTAGTTATTAAAATATAAAGTCAGTTTTGGGAGTTGACTTTTTAACAGTATGGTCAGTTCGGTGGACTAGCAGTTTTCTGACACATTGTAACACTGACATGGAAAAGAGCTATAGCGTTTTTAATTGGAAGCCCTGAATAGTTTCTTCTGTTCAGAAAGTCTCAGATTTCACTTTTAGTGGCATTCTTGGAGCTAATAATTCTTACCAAAAATAAAAAAGAAAGAAACGTGTGAGTTATGTCCCACTTGAGCCAGAAGAATCATGCTATCTATGTCTGTTTTTAAAGCTTAGACATTCATTCATTTTAGAATGTATTCTGTAAACAAACAACAAAACATCAAATTAGTTTAAGTAATCTCACCAAGCAGAATGGCTTATCCAGTACAGTTTATGGCTGGTACTTAAGATAAACTCAGCACACCACATGGGGATTATTACCTATCAAGCATTGGAGGAGTACTGGTGTTATTTCCTTCTGGAGTAAACAATCCATGTGGAGCTAAAATGATGATCAGTGTTATTTCTCCTCTATTTTTAAACTCCCATAGTACATTCTTATGAAAAATGAAACAAACATCCTAAAATTTTTCTTGCAATTCAATCTTCATTTTCTTCTCATTAGCCATTCTTAACAGCCAGCCTGATCAGCAGGAACTGTTGTAGCTGACAAATAAAAAATGGCTAAACATATTTTCTTCATTATTCCCTCCCAGATCCCACCCCCTTTCCTCCTCATGATCAGTGAGCACCAGAGAAGCAAGTTGTTAACTCATGCTTAAGATTCTTTTCCGTGATGTTGCTGTTATTAAGAAAATTTTACTTTGCCGACGTTTCACAATATGTCTAATGTTCTTCATCTAAAAGTCTCAGTTGTTTATTCTTGGAATTTTGACTACATCACTCATAAAACTATGCCTGACAATTTCGGTGATTTCAGTTTATGTTTATTTTCACTCTAAATGAATTTTTCAGAAGAGAACCTATTTTTTCACTAACAGCTGTTGATATTCTCATTGGCAGCAGAAAATAAAAACATAGACTGTGTTGTGTATTTTAAAATAAGTTTCTGTGCTAGTCTAATCTAGTCTTAAAGTCCTGTTCTTCTCCCTATTCACTTAAAAACTCAAGGGAAATCTATGTCTTTTCTCCCTTGAAAAACATAATATTTTCTTTAAACAGTAACTAATTTAATGCTGTATTTGAAGGTACAAAATATTGACAGACATTTCCTTTTTGTTTGGTGAGTGTTAGGAAGAAAGACGATCAAACTCTTTTTGGCCCCTATGTCTATTTTTAGGGATGGTTCTTGAATAGATCATGAGACCAAAGTACCAGCTCATCTTTTGCTGCAATATCATCTATTTTCCCTTGCAACACCATTATTTTTTTACCTTAAATTCTACCTATTTCATATTTTCTTAGCAATTATATTTGAGATTCCTTTTCTAGAATCTTAATTACTTTCATTGCAGTTATCTATACTCATGTCTTAGAACTTTTTCTTGAAAGATTTTTTTTTCTGTATTTTAAGTGAAGAGACCAAAAAAAAAAAAAAAGAAAAAATGACTGGCAAGTGAGCTTCCATCTGTAAAGAGTGGGGCTGAAGAAAATCTTAGACTGTATGTGTTGCCATTAATGGTATCACAGAGTTTCACAGCATGTCTACACATAAAGTCGTGTAAATTCACATCCTTAATGATTCCGTGCTACAAGCTGATGAATATTCTGTGATAAAGTGTGTGTATGGTTTTTAAAGCAATTGTTATTAATCAGGATAAGAGCCCCTAAGGCAATAATTGCTTCCTAGTAAGGGTCGTCTGCATATCAAATTGCTTTGCACAGGGTCTCTTACTTGTCTAGAGAGAAAGAAGCACTTCCAGCCAAAACAGCAGGAAAGGCAAGACCTATTTATCAAAATACAGAATAACGTGGATTTGGAGTATCTATAATTTTGTCATATTATTAAAACAGAAAACCAAGGAACACTAACACAGACTTAATGCAAAAATGAAACAAAACTTATGAATCTGGGATTGTGCTCAAAAATGAAGTGCTATTATTATCATAAGTAAATATTACTGTCTAGAGATTTTCTAGAATAAGGCAGCTTATTAACCAAAATGTGTCTAAATAGCCAGGTGCGGAGATGCGTGCCTGCAATCCCAGCACTGGGGAGGCTGAGGCAGAGAGATCACCATGAGTTTGAGACTCACCTGGGGTTAAATAGTGAGTTCATAACCTGAACTATATAGTGAGAGCCTGTCACTCACATACACACACACACACGTGCGCTCACACATACACACACATACCATACACATATATACAAATACAAATTGTATACGAATAAAAGTTAACTCAGTATTTTTGCCTATCACATGCCATCTACTAAATTGTTTTAGGTTAGATGTTGCATTTTGAAAATCAATTATTTGCTTATTTCAGTGAAAGAGACACAATATAAAATTTGTCTCTTAACCCTTTTTAGGTTTACTCTTCAGTGGTGCTACATGTGTTGTACACTGTCGCCACCATCAATCTCCACTCCACAGCTTTTCATCCTGACACCTGAGACCCTGTACACATTAAACAATACCTTTCCATTCCCCTTTCCATTCCCCTGTCCTTGGCAACCACTGTTCCACTTCCCGGTGCTCTGATTTGGACTGTTCTAAGTACCTCCTAAAATTGGAATCATGAACTAATTTTTCTTTTAATGCTTGGATTATTTCATTCAGTATTAGCTCCTCAAATTCCATCTAGGTTGCAGCATATGTCATAATTTTCTTCCTTGTTAAGGCTGAAAATATTACACTGTGTACATGTGTATATAGATCATATTCTGGTTAGTGATTCATCTGCTGACAGACGCGTGGGTTACTTCTACGTGTGTCAATTGTGAGAAATTCCTCTATGAACTTGGAGGTACACATAGCTTGCTGAGTCCCTGTGTTCAATTCCTTCAATTACATACCCAGAAATGAAATTTTTTGTTTACCTTATTGTAATTCTACTTTTAATTTTTGTGGCAATAGCATACTGTTTTCCACAACTGTATACTTTTACCCTCCCACAAATAGAACACAAAAGTTTTAATTTTTCCTCATCTTCACCAACGCTTGTTCTTTTATTTCTCTCTTCCCTTTTCCCTTCACTTTCCCTTTTCTCCCCTCCTGGCCCCTCCCCCCTTCCTTCCATTCTCCTCTCTTTTCCTCTCTTCTCTTCTTTTATTTCTCTCTCTGCCAGTAGCTAATCTTAGATCCTGTATTTGTCTTCATTCCAAATGTATGAGATTGAACTGATCTTATTTTATAGATAATTTAGGCTCCAAGAATAAGGAAATATACTTGAACTCACAAATAATATGTGGGTACCCTAGAAGACAAGTCCTTTTTTTTCTGACACTGAAATGTCTTCTCTTGATGACTAGGACATTTATCTGTCCTCAGGTAAATATGGGATAGACTTACCTATGCAGGTGTTATGGATTTTGGCATTTTATACCTATTATATACATGATCTTTCAGGAAGAGTTAAGAACAACCATGGCAGATTTTGCTGCCATGTTTGCTGTCCTCAAGGAGATTCAGCCACCACTGAACATAGTCTGTGTGCTGTCAGGGTTCTAACATGCTACTGCCTTTGCAGAACCTGTTGGCAAGACAGAATGGGCCAAGTTGTTGTAAAAGCGGGCTCCTCGTATGTAGAGTAACCCTGCCATCTGTCCACCTCGCGTTATCCTGTCTTGTTTTCTTTTATTTATTTAGAGTTGTTCTTTTTTTTGTTTTTCTGAGATAGGGTCTTGCTCAATTGACCAGGCTGGACTTGAACTTGTGATAATCCTCCCTTAGACTCTTAGGGAGCTGGGATTCCAGGAATGCACCACTGCACTTGTTTCATTTTCTACATCAGTCTTATTACTGTGTGAAATTATCGCATGCCTTGCATTATACTTTACTCTCCGTGTGCCATCCTGAGCATGCAGGTGCCATGTGAGCTGGCTCTTCGTCCGTGTTATTCACTCTGCAGCCCTCCCTGTTTAGAACAGTGATGGGAATACAGTGGGAGCCCTGCAGGAAGCTCAGACTGTCAGGGCAGTGGCAGTCTCAGGCAGCCACACCCAGAGGAGGGCATGCAGACTTGCAGTTTCCTGTTTCCTTGACAACCACTAAGAAATACGCCGATAGGGCTGAACTTTCAGCCCTGCTTATAAAGAAGGTAAATCACAAGAATAGCTAAAACTAACTGGACATGCTCTGTAACCCTGTTTGTAATGAAGTAACTACTTTCCTAGGCAAAATAGGTGAACATTGTTAGAACCAATGTAATCAACCAATGACTATATTCAAATAAGGTGAAAAATAATATATCCAATCAATAGGTTTAGTCTATACCTTAAGATTTCAATAGGCCCCGCAGCAGAGTGGGGTTTCACAAATAAATATTGCTCTCCCTTGACTTTTCCTCCCTCAGGCTTTTCACATTAGTCCCCTGAGCCTACGCCAGCATGAAGAAAGAGATGTTTTCTTGTGGCTGGCTTGGGGTTTCGTTTCTTGGCTCCAGTCTCCTCTCCCGCAACAGAAACAACAGCCAAGTTACAAATATTTGCAGACTAAGGAAATTAGAGAAAGGATGAGTAGAAATAAGAAACCATTCTTAAAGGATGTATAAAGAACTCTATATACAGAAGTGAGGAATGTAAAGAATCAAGTTTCAGAGGTGGGAATTTAGCTCAGTGGTTCCAGTGCTTGCCTTGCAAGCACAAGGCCCGGAGTTCAATCCCCAGCACCAAACAAACAAACAAACAAAAAAAGGAATCAGTTTCAGAGTCCTTGGCTCTATGTTAGCATTATTTACTAAGAAATTCTCCAATGTTATAAATAGCACCAGGGACACTACTTGAAGCAAACAAAGCAAGATATGCTGTTAAATCATTACTAGGGCCAGATATGGATGGCAAAATTATTCAAAAACTAAGTCACTAAAAAAAAAAAAAAAAAAAAAAAAAAAAAAAAAAAAAAAAAAAAAAAAAAAAAAAAAAAAACCTACCAAATAAATGAAAGGAGAGCAAATGTCAAAATATTTGCAAAGCAAAAGAATTTACTAGTGATTTCTTTCTAACCACTGCAACTCAAATAGAATATGAAGATATTTCTACCAAAAGTCAATATGGGTTCTCTGAAAACATAATATTATTTTCACATAAAAATAAAAGGAGATGAAGGGAGGGGAGGGGAATGGGAAAAAAAGAAGCAACAAGATATATCATGTACAGGTACAAATCCCCAGTGATGAATGTTATCACTATGTACATCTAAAATGTACCATTAAAATAAAATTTAAGAAAAGGAAAAAATTAGAAAATTTTCCCAGTTTGGGAGAATACGTAATTGTAAGAAGTGATGAAATATGAAAATTAGCAATTGCTCTTTGAGAGGCAACAGTCTCACGCTTAATCGTGCAGTGAGCTTCCTTTTTACAAAGTGCTACTAAATGTGAAACAGCATCTCTACAGGATGGGGAGCAAAAACTCATGATCCTTTTAGCCAGCTGGGCTTAAACACACGTGACTCTTACTGGGGCTTGAAAACCTTTAGTCTGTCACTCTCAGATTCTCAGGAGAATCTGAAGGGCGCGGGACCCAGGTGGTGTTTTCATATTTTTCCCCATTTAAAGGTCATACCTTTGGAAAAGAAAAGAAGATATGAGAAAAGAACAGCTGGTTATTCAGATGGCACTAAAGAACAGGATTTGGTTATTTTTGGACAATTATACTAGCAAAATCACCAATGCCTGCAGAGACAAGGGGCATCTATTTCGTGGCCCCAGAGAGAACATATTTTTCAAAATAATTTACTGGTATAATAAAAAAAGATTCTTAACTTTCAAAAAAGGGGTGCCATAAGGAAATTGCAATAATTAATAATACACTAGGTATCACATAAGAAATAGAGAAAGGAAAACTAGTGGTGCAGAGACCCACTATTGCTAAGAAAGAACCAATAAAATGCTGAGATTAAAGATACTAAGATTAACATGTAATTTTAACATCAAAGAGGAAAAGCTTCAGATGGGGCATAGAAATAACATATTATAATGAAAGTTATAATGATACTATGCTTTTGGAGTAGCAATATTTAGAAAGAGAATAGCACAATTTTATGTAAAGATTATATATACTTATTTGTAAATTTAATTAAAGGTAAAAGCAATTAGGAGAAAATATACCAAAGATATTTTATTTTGAAAATATACTCCAATTTCCTATCAAAGATTATAAAAATAGGCACAGTGGCAGGGTGTCTCAGTAGTATCATTTATCTAGGAATTTCATTCTAAATAAGCTTAATACATGATAAGTTCTTGAAGCATGTCCCCTTGATAATGACATCTCTTTTTTACAAAATTTCCTCATGTCTTCTGAATGTCTAAATATTTTCCAATGAGATTGGCAGTACAGATAAGGATTTAGAAGAATAGAAGATAATTTCAGCGAAGGTGGAGAAAATATGATTTTGTGATCTAAATCTCTACAGATGGTTCTCATCTGTAGATGGTTTTGTCCTCGAAGGGACATTTGGCAATGCTTGAGTGAATTTTTGTTCGCATAACTTCAGGATGTTATTGGCATCCAGCAGACAGAAGTCAGGGATGCTGCTGAACATCTTGCGACACACAGGACTGGCCCCACAACAATTATCTGGCACAAAACGTCAATTAAGTCAAGTTGACTAACCCTGCTGGAGTTAGTAAGAGAGCTCTGTGATTATGTGACATTATAAAATATAAACAAACTACAAATCATTATAATGAGAAAAAAGGAGAAACATCATAAAACACTACCATGGCTACATATAAATTTCCCCCCGCTGAATCTGCGAAGCAATGTTCATAGTTTAAAAGGATCCAGACTTATTTTCAGCCTGCGTGGTGTTCTGTGCTGTTTCAGTCGAATCCTTTGACAGTGCTGAAGAGGAAGCTATTCCAGTAGTTAGGAGCAGGATTTACAGAATAGCGAAGTAGAATGTTGATCCTAGATCTGAAACCTCATTTTATAGGAGACTCATTTTTAATCTTTTTTTATCTGAAAATGGGAATGAAAATAGAATATACCTCATAGAATTTTTGTGAATATTGAGTACAATAATAAAATTAATACACTAAATAAAAATAAGATTCTTAGTAAGTGTGGGCCAAACAGTAGCTTTTATTCATCACTATTCACTTTCTTGCCTTTTCTTTTCTTCCTTTATAAATTGATAATACGTAATAAAATGATTTCCACAATGAGAATTAAGGACTAAAATTGTATTTCTTAGATCCTATGAAGCAACGGCCAAAATTGACAAAAAAATACACAAAAATAAGTTATTAAAAAGATCCTTTTCAAAAATAGTAACATAAACATGTAGTACTGTGTATTAAATTCTAAAATACAGTAAACCTTGAAAATAATACTAAAAAAGATTGTGTATAATTTACTCAGTCCAAAAATGCTGGCTGTGAAAGCAGGAAAACACAGACTTACAATTTTGGAAATGAAAGAGAGAGAAGTAGAATTAAGCAATTTCATTTGTGATTTATTTTTTTTAAATCAACACAATTAAGAAGTTCATAGAATAATAATAAAACTAGAATTAGTGTTTGATGTTTTTTGAGCTGAAATCTGAAAAGTCAAGGGTATGGAAAACCAAGACAGGAGACAAAATGTTAACCGAGAAGCAGGATCCATTGTCTCTCGTCCTAAACGACAATTGACTTTTATTATTTAGTACTTCACAAGTATTAAGAATATAATTTTATGTAATTCTGTTAGGACATTCTGACACTGTCAGTATTTATTTAAAAATGTCTTGGTTACTTCTATGTTTGGAAACCAAGTATAACTTACTATTAATGGGGATATTATGATGGGTATTATGAATATGAATGTATGTTTTAAAATTCTACGTAGATGTTCCTGCCTAAAAAAAATCTGATTCTGAAAATTTAAAAATTTTACATTTTTTAAAATATATTAGCAGTTGTTACTAAAAAGCGTGAAATAAATACTAATACTCTACTGAAATCTTTCTTGAGAAAATGTAATTTTCTAACTGAAAATGGAACAATTCAATGCCATTTAACTACTTAGTTAAATCATTTAAGTCATTGTACCATACATTAAATAACTGCACGTTCAGCTCAAGTCAATTTGAACCGCCAGTGGTATTATCCCCTGCTTTGGGCAGATGTGTCATAGAAAGCACCAGAATTACCTTGGACTATTGCAATAGCTACAGATGGTCAAGAACATTCCCCTCATAGAGATTTTGATTCACTTCTCAGATTGGGGGCCTGAGCATTATTATACTTTCAAATCTCCCAGGCATTTCTAAGGTGAAGCCAAGCCTGAGAACCCTGCTCCAGAATAACAGAATTAATAGAGAAGGTTACTATAACAAATGACTTAAGGGAACTTATAAAATTAATTATTTAATTCTAAAATCCATATAATTTCATTTTATTCTATGACACAATCTGCAGGCTATTAACGCAGGCAAAATCATAGATATGCTGAATGTTGATTTCAGCAAGGCAGTGAACAAATCTTGCTTATATTGCAGAACAATTGAATAAATGAGTGCCATGTGATAACGAATGTAGTTTTATTTATATCCAGGTAAGCCAATTTCAAGAACATACCTAGAGGTTGTGTGTGTGTGTGTTTGTTTGAGAGACAGACAGACAGACAGAGACAGAGAGACAGACACCAAGACAAAGACAGACAGTGAGAGACAGAGAGAGAGAGGAAGAGAGACAGAGAAGACCTTTATCAATGATGTGATTAGGAGGCTAACTTGTAAAAATTATTGTGACATGCCTTTAGAACAACATATAATACATGGCAAGACCAAAGTCTACTATTGCAATGACTTTATATTTAAATGGTAATGGAAATATTTAATAGAGGGAAAAATTCTAGAAGTTCGTGTCAAAATTTGACTATAAAATTAGATGATAATAATTTTCTTGTTTAGCAATTTATATGTTAAAAGATACAGGAATTTGACAGTTTGCATGTTCACCATGAACTACTGGAACGTTGTAGCTATTAAAATAATTCTCTGTAATGTAAATTGAGATTCATTCAAAGAAGGGTAGTCAGAGCATCAGTATATATAATATTCTCACCCTGCTGCATTCATACTGTTCTAGGAATTCTGTGTTCTATTCTGGATGCCAGTTTTTCTAAGATATGTTAGATGGAATTTTATCCAGAGAAGAATGAATAGGATGAAAAAGAATTTTCAAGTGTTGTGGTTTTGAAGAAATGGTTCAACACACTGGAAATTATTAACTTTCAAAATGTATGTGAAGATTCTGTAACAGTTGCCTATGATGCTAATCTTTAAACATTAGAAGCATTTTTGGTCAAAAGGGAATTTTTGATAGATTTTTATATAAGTGTGATGAACTAAACTATAAAAAATTATTGTTGAGTGAAAACCTAATCCCAAATCAAGTCTCAAATTGTTCTCATGTAATGGTGAGTTCCTAAAGTAAAAGACTCTCTTAAAATTGGAAAGTTTCATCCATGTAGGCTGAGGGCTGGGAGGGTGCTGAATTTTTACACAAGTTTCCTATTAGCTTCCTTACAGGTATAATATTTATTTATCAAAAGGTTCTCAGGGCAAGAAATTCATTTCAGATTATAAAACTGCTTAATATCAGTAATGACATTTAAAAAGACATTTCTAATCTTCCATCATGGGCAGTTGAGTTGTTTTTTATTTTGAGATAGTCATATATGCCAATTCTATACTTACCAACATTCTCCTTCTATATTCTATTTCAAAGAGCCACAGGGATTCTGAAGAAGTTTGAACTGTATTTTCTGGCTTATAAAAATTTAATAGATAGCATCAATTTTCAAATGATAAGTGAAATAATTTTTACTGAACTTCAATTACGAGTCATATATGTATGTATAGAAAAGGTAAAAAGTACATCTTATAACAGTCTATATTTGATAGCTGTGAAAATATTTTAAGTTATTAGGATATATTAGTCTGTCAAAAAAATTAGCTTTAGAAATTATGGCCTTAAGCAAGTTCTTCTTTCTTTGGATAAATGAAATACAAGATTGTTGAAAATAACTTCTTAATAACTTCCATTTATTTTTGAAGTCTGTAGACATGCTGTGAAGGAGAAATAACCTTTGGCATTTCTCTTCAAAAATTCTTCAAATTACAGATAACTATGTATAAATATTGCCCTAGTAAACCAAGCAGGAAATAAATGTTCCTTCCACGGCTCATGATCTCCTGACCATATTCAAATTGAATGAGTGAAAGATCTATATCTCACATCAGATTTTAAGCCACCTAGCTCTCATAAAATGCCTGAGATGTGATTATAAAATGAATTAACCATAATCTTTACTGAGGTGTCAGCTGCACATATTTAATTTTGCATGTTTTTAAAGGCTAATAAATCAGGTGAACAGAAATACATGCCAAAAGCTATAACAACTTTTAGACTCAGTTAGATGAGGTATGTTTTCCATTATTTTAATAATCGAAGTTTCTGTTGGTGAAGAACTATGGTTATGCCATTGCCCAAACAAAGTCGTGAGATTTAAATACCTAAAACTTTTGTACCTCTCAGTACGTGTTCATTGTATATATCATTTCAATAAATGGATGATAAAGCATAATAACTGAAAATATATATTTACAAAAATGAAGCCCTTCTGTAGGTTTCTGTCTCATGAGCTGTGTGATTGGGCATTCTACATTTTGTTCATATTTTCTCTATTGTAAAATTAGAATAATAGTAATAATGTGTCGCTTTGGATTGTTGTGATAATTAACTAAACTAATGAATGTGTGGTGCTTTAAATAAACCACACAGGAAATACTCCATAAACCATAGTTTAGTGCTGTTCTTGCTAGCACAGCTGTCATTAATTCGATCCATCTTTTCGATGTCTCTTTATTTAAAACACATGGGAGATACATATTTGGTAAAAGGGCCTATAAAATTGAATTTCCCTTTACCTTTTACATTTTAAATAATATTTTAAAATATTATAAATTTAGAGTACTTCGCTCTCCTAGACACTTACATAGTTATGCACAAAACATATATCCAAAACACTTAACATGTGTAGACTTGTTATATCCATATATCCAAAACACTTTAACGTTTTATAAAAAACACTATCACTCAGTTTGGATTTTTCCTCTACTAACAATTAGGCTGATCACTGGAGCTGTGCTCCTAAGGCAACACTTCCTACCGTATTTGTGGAATACTTTACATAGTGTTTGTCACATGAATACTCTAAAAGTACAAACAAGTCCCAGCAAGATTACAATCTCAAGTAAATTTAGAAAATAGCACATGTGAAAATATTCTTGGGAATCTTGTATTCCAGTAAGTTTGTGACAGTTAAAACTATGCAGAATTCCCTCTTTGGAAAACAACACCTTGATCTCTCTGTCGTCATCATGTCTTCTCTCTTCTGTATGGACCACGTGGAACTATAAAAAAATAAAGGAGACTTTAACATATAAAAGGGGTGGATACATAATCAAAACAGCCCATTGATCTCTATCGCCTAAGGATTTAATCTTAATTTAGTTACCCAAGAGATGAAACAGTCAGCCAACAGATTATTGGAGCTTATGCATTTTGTGGTGGCTTCCTGGCAAGAGTTCTATACATTTTTGCTACCCAGACACTGGCTTCTGTATTTTCCAAGCCTATTTCGGGTCTTTCTTGTGAGCTACTAGGTATGTTCTTCCTCTGTTTAATTGCAGCATCTTTGCTTTTCATGCAGTCTTGTGGTAGATAAAAACAAACGTACAAAATGACACAAATATACATACAATCTGCCAACCAGACAAAGCCATCTATATCTATAATTTTTTTATTTCTACTTACCTGTTTTATATTTCTATCAAATTTGAGTTTATAAAGTGTTTCACCCAGTATTTCTGACTCTGATTTGATCAACAGCTTTTCCCTTTCTGCCTTTCCCTCTTGTCCCCAAATGTCTATAATCCCGTTAACATGCTTCAAGCAACATGTTATGATGCATTAGCTGCAACCATAATGAATGTGTTACACCTGGAGAATTAAATCTGGCGTTGCAGAGTGCATTATTGCTCCCATTACATTTATTTCCTCCACTTGTGCACATCACCCTTCACCCCCATCATCTGAATGGTTGCATCGCATTTCTCAAGTACTGTATTGCAAATCCACATCTAGACAAGAATACTGGTTTTAAATTGCATTGTTGGCACTTTTGCAAAGGAAAAGGTTACAGAAATGAGCCTTCCGTTAGACTACAAAAAATCAGGAACATACCTGGGTTACTGAATTTTTCCTCTTGCTTTTATCTTTATTGGCTGAAGGCAATTAATCAATAAGCAAGCACAAGGGGTGAAAACATATGGTCTTTGATATTTAATAAATGAATTAGTGGAGTCCCTAGTTTAAGCATATAAATTAATAAGCACTAGATCCTCTACTTAATGAGGAATTTCCCTTTTTAAACCTGAATGAATTATCGAAAAGACCATGGCATAAATTCGAAGGCATTTTCTGACCTTCTTGTATTCCAGCCGGCATGAATTTTTTAACATGATGCTGTACATCCAGAAGGTCTATTAGAAATTACTCATATGAAAACTTTGCCGTAAAGTTGAACTAGTGAAGCAAAGAAAGTACCTAAGATAGATAGAGAATGTTTAACTTCTAGGAGTTCAAAATTCTGAGTTCTCTTCCAGAAATATTACTGCTTTAACTTTTTAAATTCTGTTAATGTTTCGGCTTATGTTTTCATTTACAAAAGGGTCGAACTATGTTAAATACATTATTTTTCTAGCAGCCAGTGAGTCTATTTCTGGTTTGACAATTTTCTTCTGTTGACTTGAGTATCTGATCATTTGACAATATCATGCTGTCAATTACAGCAGCTTTAGAGTGATTTTCTAAATCCAATTAGTTCAAATCCACCAATTTTAATTTTTTAAAAAAATATTTCGGGTATTCTAGATTATTTACACAGTCAATTTAGGATGAGTTGATGCCTTAACATTTTCTAAATGATGAGCATTATGTATCTTTTTGTTTATTTATATTTTCTTTATTTTGTGCAGAGTTTTGTAGTGTCCAGCAAAAATGTCTTGCAGATATTTTGTCACATTTCCTTCTTTTTCCCTTGGGGTATTTGGGGTAGAACATAAAGCCTTCCCACTGAGCTACTCTACAGTCCCTTTTTATTTTGTATTTTGAGACAGAGTCTCAGTAAATAGTTAAATTGCCCAGGCCTGGCTCAGATTGGTCATCTTTCCTCCTGGCCATCCAGAGTTTGGGGAGCAGAGGCAGGCACCACCCCACCCAGCCTGCATTTCTGTTTTCTATTTGCTGTGCTTTTGTTGTTGTTGTTTCTCTGTTGAACATTTCCTCCTTCCCTTTTATTTTAAGTGTTTACTTTACCTCATGGACTATGGTCATGATAGTTGTTTTAAACATTTTGTCTGGTCATTCCAACCTCTGGGACATTTCAAGACTGACATCTCTTATTCATCTTTTGCCTTAAGATTTTTTCTGGTAATTTAAATGTTGATTAATTCAGATTGTGTCTCAGACTTTTTTTTTTTCATGTTGTATAGACCATGGTTCTTCTAAAATCTTTTAGATTTTGTTTTAACAGCCAGTCTACCTGGCTGAATGTAGAAAAAACGTTTTCTCTCAACTTCTTAGGCTGTGATTTTAAGGTCAAAGGTGATATGGATCTGTCTCCTGCCTACAAAGTTTGGGTGTATACTGAGACTGGCTGAGGCCTGCACTGAATTAGGGAACTCCCCTTCCTCTCATTCTCTTACTCCCAGAGGCTATTTCCCTGGTTCTCTGCCTACAGAGACCAGTTTCTCTCACAGAGGCTTAGCAAACTGCTTCAGCGTGTTACCACGATTGGAGACATGCCCTGGGTAAGCAATGAGAGAAAAGGAAAGGAAAGGAAAGGAGGCTGAGCCTTTCACACACAGAGACCACAGTTTCTTAGTCTATGTTCTTTTTCCCAGAAGGATTCTGCTTCCTCAGGCTCCTAAGTAGCCTTGATGCTACCACCGCAGTACGGCTCCAAGATTGAGTCCCCTGGGGTTGGGTCAGGAGAGACAAAAAGAGAGAAAGGAAGAAAATACATGAACAGGAACTCCACTTTGCGTTACTCTACTAAGGATATCATAACATAGTGTCACAGACTAGGTGATTTAAACCATAGTATTTATTTTCTTGCAGTTCTAAAGTCTGGACAAACAAGATCATGATGCCATTAGGATGGGTTTCTGGTGAGGGTCCTTTGCTGGCGTGCACAGGCTGCCCTCTCACTGTCTCTTCACCTGGCCTCTTCTCTGTGTGCATGTAAGAAAGACAGACCTGACATTTCTTCCCCTGAAAAGAAAACCAGCCCTATCAGATTAGGGGCCCACCCCTGGGACCTCATTTGATCTTGATTACCTCTTTAAATGCCTCATCTCCAAAAGAAGTTGCATGGAAGTTAGAACTTATCATGAATTCCAAAGGGATGCAGCCCAATGTGTAACACACCTCCTCTCTTCAGTAGGACGAGACTTTCTCCAGTCTTTTGGGCAGAAAAACAAGAATTTTTTTTTTTTTTCTTTTTTGATTTGCCTGTTCCCTGTATGTTTCTACAGTGGAGTCATCCTAAGATTAAAGCCAGAATACAGAAGTAGAAAACCACTGTGATACTAACCCCTTAATGGGTTGTCCTTCAAATTTTGTCTTTGTTCTCTGATTTGCTTATTATTGTTACTTTTTGAAAGACTCATTGAATAAGTACTTTCAATAATTTATCATACGTTTTTAATTGCCAGCAATGGGATAGACTGTATCTACTGACATATTCCATGTAGGTTAGAACTGGGCTATCTCTAATTAATCTGAAATATATTTGCAAAGAGTGGCACATTTTATTTTCTCATAGTTTAAAAATTGCTGTTATAGTTTATATAGTTTATATCTCCCAAATCCTTCTGTGTTCATGGGTGTGGTTTTTGGGAGATGACTGGTTCATGGGGGCACAATAATCATCAGCAGATTAGTCCTCTGATGAGTTTATAGCTGACCTGCTGTTGGGAGGTAGAATCTAGTCTGGAGAGGCTACTGGGGGCATGACCTGGAAGGTTTATCTCTTCCCTGCTCCTCCTTTTGCTCTCACTCTCTTTCTCTGCTTCTCAGTGGCCACACTATGAGCTACTTCTCCTCTGCCATGCCTCTCTGCTATGCTGTTTTGCTTTGGAGCCACAGGACTAGAGACTGAAACCTTTATACCCTGTAAGATAAAATATACCTTTCCTCTTTAAGTTGTGGGTGTTGGGTATTGTGTCTCTGCATCAAGGAAGTAACTTTTACAAATTCTTTATTTTGCAATTATGATGTCAGACAATATAACATGTGACTACAGAATTTTATTCTATTTTAGTATTGTTGATAGCTCACTACAGCTATGTATTAAAACATACAATATTTCATTTATTTCTTTTTTCATAGTACATGTTTGTAGTAAATGCAGTTTATGGTCATCTTGGGGAATGGGTATATGTACATAATATGACTTGTTTCTTTTTTTTTAATCCACTTCCTTTCTCCTTCCCTCCCTCCTCTCTAAGTCTCCTTTCTCTATTTACATTCTTGTTGATATTATTAATCTTAGCTCAGATCTATGACATGTAAAGTTTACATTCATTGAGGTTATCTGATTTCCGTGTATGGTATATCTTTATTCTACTTATTTCCCCTAAAATGATGTATATTTTCCTCTTGCAAAGATTAGCATGATATATACATGATATATGTAAATTTTCATATCAGCTTTTACAGTTTTAATTTTGTTAACAGTTATATGTATTACCATTTTTTTAGTTTATATTATTTGGTAAAGATTTATTGGGTGTCTTAAAGTTCATAAAAAACAATTCCTTGTTGGATTTATCTTTTTATTTGTATATTGTTATGCTATATTATTTTTAATAATAGTGCTGGGGATTGAACCCAGGGCTTCCTCACTGAGATGCATCTCTAGCCCTTGTAGTCACTTTTTTATTTTGATACAGGGTTTTGCTAAGCAGCTAAGCTGCCTAGGCTGGACTAAAACTGATCCTTGGGCCTCAACCTTCCAGACTGCTGGGATCACAGCAATATACCACCACACTCAGCTGGACTTACATTTTAAAGCATTTTTATTATTATTTTATTGATTATACACACTGATGGGTTTCATTTTGGCAGACGTGTACATGCATATAACATTCTGTGATTATTTCATCCCCTACCAGCCCCATTGTCCTGCCCTCCCCACAGTCTACATTTTTTGGGGGGTTTCGATGTATATAATATATTTTCCTCATATCCATTGCCCCATTACCTGTCTTTCACCCTCCTCACCCTTGTATTTATGTATATATTATTTCTGCCTTGCATTTTCACTTTATAGCAATACCAAAATTAAATATTTCATCATCAGGTTACACATGAATATTACTAATGTTATCTGGACAGGTGCTATATTATTATTTGCTATTCTTCACCTCTTAGACCTTACTGAGACTTCATGCCCCTGATGTACATGACATAGAAATTCTTTTAGTTAAGATCTCTTGGTTTTTATCTCAATTTGTATTTTTCTGAAAATATTTGTTTTTTGACCTTATTCTTAAAGGACAGATTTATTGGGAGAATAGTCCAGATGCCCCCTGTAATAGTTCAGTATGTATTTCTTCCTTGTTACTCCTGAAAAGCCAGCTGACAACCTAAATATGGCTTCTTTATAAGTAAACGCTATTTACTTTCCAGTTCTTTGTTCTGGGACTTGGAATGATGTAATTTTTCCTTATTATGACTATAAAAATGGAGGCTCTGGAGGTGGGCCTGTTTTCTCACCTCTCCCAGCTTCCTGCCTGTTGTTTTCTTGCCTCCAGGCCCCTTTCCTCCATATGTCAGGCTAACAAGAGCTGGACAAGTCTTTCATGCAACCCACTGTGCTTAGACTGGTACTCCTTTATCTCTCCTGCTACACCTAAGAACTGTGTTGTGCTCACCCAGAGAATTCAGGCTAATATCCCACGTTAATAAGGTCAGCCGATTAGAAACCTTCATTCTATCTTCTCTACTCGTTTTCCTTTGCCAGGTAACAGAGCAACTTCCCTTTTTCCAAGAATTTGTTCCCACAGATTTTCAGGATGCTATCCTTTTCTTTCCACCAATAGTACAAATCTTTTTCTTTTTTCTGCCTGTTTATTTGTATGCCTCCAGATAGCCATATTTTATTGAAGAGTGGTTCATATATTTTTGTATTTTTTCCTCTAGAATTCCAAAATAAATGTAAGCTAATCTTTCTGACATTCTCTGTGACTTAATTCTACTTTTTCTGAGCTACATTTTCAAGAAAATATTATGTAATGTATCAAAGACATAATCAGTCTTATTTTATTCTTTAGCTTTTTAAATGATTTGTTCATTGTATTTAGTTTTTATATTTTGATAACATTTTTGGTTTGTAGTTAGCTAGTCATATTTATTTTTTATTTATGAGGGCCTCATGGTATTGCTCAGGCTGGTCTCAAAGTCTTAAACACAAGTGATCCTCCCACCTCAGCCTCTGTAGTAGCTAGGACCAAAGACGCATACCATCATGTCTGACATGCTTAATTATAATGTGTGGACTGTTTCTTATCTCTCTATGTATGTCTACTTTCATTTCTATTAATATTTTAACATTTATTTTATATTCCGCATTTGATATTTTTAATATTTCAAGTTAAGTATACAGTATTTTTGTGTTTTTATATCCCATTCTATTGTTATTATTTATTTATCATTAAATTTCTTGTCATTGCATATTCTATATTTTGTCTTTTTAAGTCATTTATTGTCTAAAGAATTCATTGAACACTTTGGGACAATTTAGGTTTGTTTTTCTCATGGAGCTGAGGATATTAACAATGTTGGGACATTTTAAAACATGTTCTCAGCTAACGTTTCCAGAAGAGTTCAGTCATATAGATTTAGGACACAAGTTTATGTGAGGGTAGATTTGTCAAAAAAAATCTTGTTTATAAATATAATAACTTTTTGGAAAATCATTTTCCTATTTTATCCTTTCCCTAAAGATTTGCCATCCAGAAGCCTTATCTATTTGTTTTAGTATCTCTATACACATTTTCCAATTTGTGTGGGGCTCATGAAAACATTAAAGTCAAAGCTTAATGTTACAAGAAATGTCCAGATAACCAAAGGGTTCTACTCTTCCTCTACCTTACTGGATTTTGAGACTCGTTGCCTGCATTATGCTGCTAGGAAAGACCAAATCATAAGTGGATAATGCTGGATTTTATAAACTTCTGAGTATGTACAATCCACTTGATCTGCAATGATTTTTATTCCATCTTTCAGAAAAGCACCTTGGCTGTTTCAAAACAAGTTAAATAGTGTGCTTGAGCCAAAAAAATATCCAGAATACAAGAGGAGGCTGGGGGTATGATCAATATCTTCCTTTAAGTTTAGTTACTAAGTGGTCACAGGTATATCTTTCTTTGAGGTCTACTCTGAAAGAGGAAAATAAGGAGGAAGGAAACAGAATATTTAAAACAGTATTTGGGTATTTGCATTTGTATAACTTTCTGGGAATTGTGACTATAATTTTATATAGTCATAGTTAAGGTTCTTTCATGTACACAATACATGTAAGAGAAATATACAAATACATAGTTCAATAAGTATTCTGGGATCAAAGGACTTAAAACAAATGTTCAGGGAATAGGGAATGAAATGAAAGAATAAAATTTGATTTAGAGAGGGATTAAGGAAATCAAAAGTAATGTTTCTCAAATATCCTTTAAAGAGTTTCTTGAAAGAAGCATAGGAGGGTATGTGGATTTGCTGTCTGCTTTTCTTCTCTTTAATATTATGTTTTTGCACCAGTATCTACAATTTATTAAAACAAAAAAGGGTGTATATGCACATATATAAATATGCATGCTTATATATATCCATATGCATAAAATATAAAATATATACAAAAATATAAGTCGGTGTTCATCTTGAAATGTATAAACTAAAGCTTATCTGGAAAGTATAGAAGTATAGTAAATATGAGAGTACTGAAATACAATTAGGGAGAAACTTTTAAAATTTTCTATTCTTTCATTTTTCTCATTAAATGTTATAAATTCATAATATTCACATTTGGATAATGCCTTATCCCATAATCTAGTGTAATATATAATTAAGTTAATACACCCTACAGAGATTAAATTTTTTGTTACAATTTCACAGCTTCTGACTTCAAGTTCTCATAATTATCTTCATATAGAGTTATAACTCATCAAAATAGCTTAAAATCTCCAACATCATCTTTAAACAATTCTCAATATACAGCAGCACCAATACCGAATTATTTTTCTGAAAGCTTGAACATCACCCACATTCTCTGTGTGCACATGCTGTTTCTTCTTGCCTCCTTACTACTTTTTCCCTCACTAAATTGCGTTCATCTTCCTCTTACCCTCTTCAAAGTCACGTGCTTTAGAACGCATTCTCTGATTCACTAAGAATCATCCTATGCTTCTCTTTTCTGTATTTTCTCCTGCTTTGAATAATAATTCTCATCTGTTGAGCTTTTACCATGTTCTAAGCTCTGTAGCAAATGCTTGATATTTTACTTCACAGAATATAAGATTTATCTTATATAGATAACAGTACCGAATGTAATCAGAAGGTATCACTAATTGTACATCACATTCTGCTTTAAAGATGTAAAATATATGAAAAAAGGTGACTTTTTGAAAACTGTAGAATGTATAATTACATATACTGTAACTTTCTTAGCAGTTGCATAAGGAAAATACCAATAAAACTATTTTATGATGGAATAAAGAAAAACCTACAGTGATTAAATAACTTTTTCCTAGATAAACAGCAAAGTTATAATTTCATCATAGTTAATTATGATGTGAAAACTTATTCTCTTAACTTCATTATATTGTTAAATACACTATGTGCAAAGAAGGCAGGTCTGTCTCCTCTTATATTCAAACTCCAATGCTTAGTACAAAATATAACTCAATGAATATTGGTTAATTAAATAATGAATACGATAATTTTTTAATTGTAATAAAACTAAGATCAGCGACTGATTTTCTCAGTTAGAATCTAATGCCTTTGCTACTACTCTGTGATATTCAAGGGAACCAGTTTCAGTTTTGCTAGACTGCAAATTAAATTCTTGTATTCATTTCACAAAATTCATAATGGAATAATATGAATGCATAATATGTACAGCATAAGAGTAACTGATAAAATAAAGGAAGACCACTAATTATGAACCATTAAATTAAGCTGATATAATCTGAGAAAGTAAGAATAGAAAACGAGGAACCCAGCAGGAAGGAGAATCTGAGTGTTTGACGTCTTCTGAGATATCTTCAGGTTTGGGTAAATTGACAGAGTAGGTGTCCACATCCAGTACGTGGATATGTACAAGTATGTGGATGTTTGCCAACAATGTTTGAGAAACTTGATTTTAAGACTCATTTTCTTATCTTGAAGTCATGAAAATAACTTCTCATATACAAATATGTCAGTTTGTCAGGTTCAAATTTGAAACTCAAAATAATACCATGATTTCTGGTCATATCTATTAAAATATATTTACTAGGTACAACTCATTCATTTGTTTCTATATTGTGTAATCCAGTCAACCAACTAATATAGTTAATAAACTGAGTGACAAAAAATACCAAAAATAGTCATTTAAAATCTTGATTCTCTTAATTATCATTGTTATCGTTGTTGTTATTGTTGCAGTGCTGGGGATAGAACCCAGGGCTTCGTGAATACTTGGCAAGCACTGCAGTGCTAAAAATTTCCCTAAAATTTTACTATTTTTAATTATCTCTAGCTTTATTAAGACAGGCAAATAAATATTGTATGTGTTTATAGCATACAATGTAAGTACTTTTTTTACCACCCTGTTGTACTTTGTTTTTTCTTAAATTTTTTTTTTTTATTTTAGGTGTACATTTAAAAAAAAAAATTTAGGGCTACATTTTAGATATACATAATAACAGTTATCATAGGAAATTTGTACCCATACATGATATATCTTTAAAAAAAAGTGGCAATATAAGTTTTGAATGTACAGTGAAGCAATTAAATCAAATTAACATAGTTATGACCCCATACTTATTTCTTTGTGGTTAAAACATTTCAAATCTGTTCTTCTAGAAATTTTCAAGTATACAATAAATTACTGGCTATAGTCATACTATATAATAGATCTCCAGAACTTGTTTGGTCTACTGAAACTTTGTGCCCTTTTAGCAACATCTCTCCAGTTTTTGCCTGTCACTCTGTGTTCTCAGCAACCACCATTTTACTCTGTTTGCATGAGTTTGATTTTATTAGAGTCCATATTTTCTTGGAATTATGCAGTAATTTTCTGTCTGTGGCCAGCTTATTTCACTTAACATAATGTTCTCCATGCTCAGCTATGTTGTCATAAATGACATAAATTCTTTCTCTTTACAAGTTGAATAATATTCTATTGAAAATGTATTTGTGAGTGTATATATATCCTATTTGCTTTATCCATTCCTCCATTCATGGACATTCAGGTCAATTTCATTACTTGGCTATTATGAATAACACAATGATGGACATGGGAGTGAAGAGATCCCTTTGACATACTGATTCAGTTTCTCCTGGAAATATATCAGAAATGGGATTGCTACTAGTCTTTATGTTAGTTCTGTTTTTATTTGTTTGTACTGTTTTCCATAATGGCTGTATCAGTTTACATTCTTACCAACAATATTCCCTTTTCCTCACTTTTACTTTCATAAAGGGAGCCAAGGGAAACAAAAGGTTTCCCTGTTCATCATTTTTACTTTCATAACATTTTCCTTTTGACCTTTTGACAAATGGCTATTAGAACGTCAAAAATATTCTTGTAGGGAGTGGTTAATAATTCTCACATCTTTACTCTTCCTCTTTAGGAATCATTTAGTGACTCGAACAAAGTTTTCAGCAGAGATTTTAGGTTTGGTGTACATAAAATATCGCCAGTACTTTATATGGGCATGTCATTATTAAACTTCTAAGGATAAACAGCAAAAATGCATGTGTTCAAAAAATATAATATTATATTAATTTTTAAAATAGAATTTTGTGTAAAATCTAATAAGTAAATAAAAAAAGACCTAGGTTTTGGAGTATTTACTCTCTCTCTTTTTTCCCCATTAAAACTGCTATGAAGTAACTTTTAACCACACTAAGTCAATATAAGAAGAGTATCCCCGGCTCATATAAAAGTAAATGTTACAACAGAAACAGTGACTATTTCCATTTTTGATCAGAAAACTTGAATCACTATTTTAAAATAACTTTAAGAGTGTTCTCAAGTTATAAAAGCTGTACAATACATTTTGCAGATTTAAAGTGCACAATTTGATAAATTTGATACCCATGAAACTATCACTGTCAGCAAGACAATGAACATATTCATCATCCTAAACATTTCTTCACCCCTTAAAAATATCATCCACTATACCTTGCCTTCCACCACCCAAAGACCTGCTATCACCACAAATGAGTCTGCACTTTGGAAAACTGCATACCTCAGGGAACCATGGTCTCATTCTTTTACTATAAGCTTCTTCCACTCAGTATAATTATTTTAAGATTATAATGCAATATAAGGTTGTTTCCATATTGCAGTTCAGTGTCAGGAATATTCGTTTACAAGTAGCTGCATAATTAATCCGTTGGGCTTGGTAGACCATATCTGGTCTTTGTTGCATATTCTCTGTTTATTTACAACTCGTAAATTAAAGGCCATACAAAAACAGACCAAGGACAGATTTAGCTTAGAGTCATAGTTAGCCTATTCCTGTTGAAGTTCTTCCCTCTTCATAATTGATTTGATTCTACTTTATGGAAAATTACATTTTGTTTTTCCATTCACATGTTCTTGGATATTTGACTTGACCCCAGCTTTTCATTATTAAAAATAAAGATGTTACAAACCTTCATGTTTAAATCTTTGTATGGACATTTATTGTCCTTTTTCTATGCTAAACACTTAGTAGTGAAATATCTAGCAGGTGTAAATATTATAGAAATGAATAAGTGAGTTTTCAATAGCTTTGTATCATTGTTTCTTGTGAGCTAACAGTGTATTGCAGTTCTAGTAGCTCTATATTCTAGTCAGCAATTCATAAAAGCAGTCTTCTAAAATTATGGATGTTAATAACTGTACAAGGATATCTTACTAGGATTTTAATTGTCATTTCGCTAGTAATAAAGAGTACCTTCCATGTCCTTATGTGCCATCCAAATATCTTCCTTGGCAAAGTGTATGTTCTAACATTTTCCTTACAATTAAAAATTGGGTTCATCATTGGATTTGATTTTCAGATCTTTTGATACATGTTAGATACAAGTTCTTTAGCCATGTGTGATTATAACATTTCCACCAGCCTACAGCTTATCTTTACATTGTAACATTACCTTCCAAAGAGAATGGCTGGATTTTTGTGATCTCCAAATTATCATTTTCTTTTTTGTGTTTTGTAACTTCAGTGTATTGCCTAAGACATACTTTGCCAATCAAGTTAAAATAGTTTTCTCCTATGGTTTTATTTGGAAGTTGTGAATTTACATTTTGTATTATCTATCAACTGACTTGACTTAACATTTGAGTATATAATATAAAATACAAATTTTTGGTAGCACAAATATACCAGTGATGAACTGTCTTAGTCTATGCTAAAGTTTACACCTTGTCATTATCTTGGAAGGTTATTTCACTAAATGTAGAATTCTACAATGATAGATTTCTTTCGTTGCTTTACTTCCTATGATCTGCATGATTTCCAAAAGGCCAGGAAAAATAGAATAACACGAGCCATTACAAGATACACAATACCCGTGGAATAAAAGTATGTCATTTCTCACAAAACCTAGAATATCAAAATAATTATTAGAAGTCATCTGGAGGACAGGGCTAACTACCTGCAGAGTTTGTTACATTTTCTATATTTACCATGGAATAATTTATGATTCTAGAATTTTAGTAATTTAAAAAGGAAAGAACTATAGTAGTTCTAAATAAAATGTAAAACTTTAAGAAGAAAATACTGATTACAATCCATATTTTTTTTTCTTTTTTTGTGGTGCCGGGGATCGAACTCAGGGCCTTGTGCTTGCAAGGCAAGCGCTCTAATCACTGAGCTAAATCCCCAGCCCCCAATCCATATAGTTTTTAAAAAAATTCATCAATATCCAGGAATTGCCAAGAAAGAGAGAGAAAACTTACTACTTTAAAGACATTGGTAGAGAGACAGAGTCTGAGAAGGTAAATAAAAAGTAAAAAAGAATTAATAAAGATGATTACATAAACTACTATTTTTCATCTTAAGTCCATCCATATATTCTTTATTAATGAGAAAAAGTTTTCTTGTATACTTATAACTTTCAAACCCACAGAGAAAAAAACCTAATAAGGTCCTTATGTATGGAGTAAAATTATAACATATGAAGAAGTCTTACATATTAAATATAATCTTTATATCTTCACAAAATTCTTCTTAGCTCCATACAGTAGACAAGAATGGCAAAATTAGTGAGGTTTTGTAAGGAAAAATATCTTCAATTGTCCTTCATGTTTCCAGCATGGGTAACTTAGTAATGTAAAAGCCTTGTACTTGGCACCAAGTCCCTTTTAATACATCTTCGCTGAAAAGAGTACCACTTCTTTAATTCTTCTCCCATCACTTATTCTAGAACATGTTAGGCTGAGCCAGAGTGATAGTGAAAGTTAGAAAAGCTGATTGCTAAGTAGTAGTAAACAAAGGTATTACAAAGGAGAGAAATGATAGCATGCCCCTCACTTTGCAGGATTATTTAAGAGGCATATATATATATATATATATATATATATAGAGAGAGAGAGAGAGAGAGAGAGAGAGAGAGAGAGAGAGAGAAATATCTGCATTCTACTATGAGAGATAATAAATGTTGTATTTAGTCTGCAAATTTGCACCTCACTGACAAATTAATAACATGCAAATTATTTGTATAAGTTATCATGTTGAGCAAATAAATGAAAAAAAAGTTTTCTTATGGTCACTGAGGGGCAAATGTACTAACAGTACTATCACCTTCGATGGCATTTTATGACTATACTGGCATAGGGCTTGAAATGTAATCCTGGCATCCATTACTCTGATGCACACCTTTCCTATCTTATTTTTACATTGTGAAATATTTCATTTAGCCAAATACAGTGAACAGTGAAAACTGAGCTCATGGTCTGGCCAAAGTCTGTCAAATTGTAAAGACACAACTGAATCACTGAGCATTACAAATGGCCGTCATAAAATCATACATATCAAACAAACAAATAAACAAAAGCCGGAGTCAGTTGACAGGTGGAAGTTAAATTCTCCTAACACAGAGTGATGCAGGTCCTATGTTTGGCATCCGAACTTGGTAAAAAACTTACTGGAATTTCACCAAGTCTGTCTCATCAGAATTCATTTCCCCTGCCAAAGCATTCCATAAGTGTGGAAGAGATAAAACTGCAACACGGAAACATATGGGCAGAAGATAAAAGGAGATCAGTGAGCAGGAAAATATGTTTCTTAAAATCTGTGCCGCAGTCATTTTTCCTCTCAGTTTTGTTGTTTGTTTTGCCATTGAATGCCCATAGCCAACATTAAGACTGTTTCTACACAACAGCAAAGAATAAATCAATGCTGAAGAATCAAGAAGAATCAATTCAGTTAATAAAACAACAACATCAACAAATGGAAGTCAAGTTTTTAGTATTTTATAATAAATTGATTATTTTGTTCTGTTATCTTTCAGGCACAGCCTAAATGATTTGTGACCAAAGTAAGTTCATCATTTAGAATTTGCTTTACCTGCAATTATAAGTACCTTCAATGTTTACGTGCCATTGTGGTTTATTCTATGTTTACTGTCACAAGTCACTTACCTTCTTCAAAGTATTATATGTAAGAATTGGATAAGTTTCCATGAGGAGGAAAATGCTGTTTGAAAAATTAGGTAGTGTTTTAAATAGCCCATATAGCTTGTCCCAGCCTCCAATCCCTTTCATGGCCAAATGATGAAAACTTACACATAGTCTGAAACCTAAATGATGTTTCCAGTCTTCAATATGACTCTAGGTCATATTGTTAAACTATGCGGTGATCTGGAACCACCAGAGAAACAAAAACACTTCGAGGTAAAACACAACAGTTTAAAGATTACATTCCTGAAGTCAAAAACAGATGCAAAATCTCTTTGGGGACAAGGTTAAACTTTTTTTCTACACAGAAATGAGCAAATGTCATTTCCAGTCAATTATTTGAAAAGGGGGACTTCTGCATCCAGCTGAGATGGAGTAGTAAGTATGCTATGTGCTCTACTTGAAACACCCAAATGCTTAATAAAATGCCCAGAAGAATAGTTTCTAGTTTAGGCAAAAAAAGAACAGTGATCATAGACAAATGGAAAATAAATAAGGTTAGTTTTGCTATTGGCGTGGTATAGTACCTGGAGAATTCCCAAGAAGGAGCACAGTGACTATAAACAAAGGCATAGTCTGAAATTCTCCTTGGGGAGAAAAGACTGATGTGAGACTCTAGGGAAGCTATGGTATCTAGGGTTCTCAGAATAGATTAAGAAGAGACAGACAAACAGTCAAGAGCTCTGGAGAGCCCTAGATTCTTTTCTGAGAACTGGTGAGTGTATGTATGTCCCAGTTGATAATCTTATAATCCATGCATAAAATACTCAAGAACATCTTGCCTCAGAATTAGGATGATATACGATCTTGACTATTTTTTAATCCCACAAAATTTTTTAAGGCAATAAATACCTGAAAGAATCAAATTGTGGCATAGAACACATACAGTGATACCTTGGTTCATGAATGCTTCTGTTTGCAAACAATTTGGTTCAAAAACAAAAGTGTTCAGCAGATGTTGCTTCCATTCACAAACTTCACATTGGCTGACAAACATCACCGCACCAACGCAAATGCAGCCATGTTCCCCAAAACTGAAGACTGAGCTACCACTGTGTTGTATTGATTAGGGTCCTCTGTATAGGAATAGTCTGTAGAATATATGCATATATGTATACATACATATGTGTATACACATGCAGACACACACACACACACATATATACATATATATATGTGCAACATGTTGTATTCTATAAGCTTACAGGGCTTACTGGATCAGACTTGGGAGAGTTCACAATATATTTCCTGCTCAATTCAAGAATCTGGGAGCTGCAGGGTACGAGGGATCAAGGATACAGCACCAGTCTGAGACTGAAGGCCCGGAAGCTCCCCGGAGAGTTTCTGATGTGAGTTCGTATTGACTGGCTAATGACACTGGATTCTGAGGTCCACAGACAATAGCCACAGTAAAAGATAAATGTGTTGAAGCAGAATGCAATTTTTCCAACTCAGGCAAACTTCCTTCTCCTTCTTTCCCTTTCATTCCATCCAGGCTGCAAGGTTATTGGACGGTACTGCCCACAATCAGGACAGGGCTTCTTCTCTCACTTTGCTGGCCTGCATGCCACTAGTGTCTGGAAATACCCCCAGAGACATACTCAGAAGTGTACTTTACTAATACTCTATGCATTTCTTAAACCAGTCAAATTGACTATCATGATTAACAGTGACTTATTTCAAGACTATTTATAAGAATAAGAAATACCCAATGTCCATGCAGGTAAACACCTACAATGCATCAATTAAAAATCACCAGGATAAGATTCATAATTAAGAGAAAAGTCACTTACTTACAAATTACCAAGAAATGACTCAAATTAAGGAATTAATGAAGTACATTCACAGTCATATTTGTTTTCTGATTTAAAATCCTCAAATTTAGATAGCAGTCTGAAAATTTAGAATGACCTGTCTTGTGCTCTGCAAGGGAAGCCCCTCAATAAAAATCTGTTCAAAGAATAAGTGACTTGATGAATGAATATACTAAAACTAATATGCAATACACCAACTTTAAATAAAAAAAGATATATTATCTATCTTAGTCAATTTGCGCTGCTATAACAAAATACCACAAAGAGGGTAGCTTATAAATAACAGAGATTTTCCAGTTCTTGACAGGAAGACCAAGACCAAGACCAAGGCATTGGCAGGTTTAGTGTCTGGTGATACTGCATTTTCTGATTCATAGATGTTGCCTTCTTGCTGTGTCCTCACATGGTAAAAAAGGCAAGGCAGCTCTCTGAAGTTTCTTTTGTAAAATCACTAATCCCGTTAAAGAGTACTGCACTCTCAGGATATAATCTCCCACCAAAAGCCTTCTTTCTAGAATCATCATATTGTGATTAGGTTTCAGTATGCATTCGGGGGCACACGATCATTCTGATCATAGTATTTTCTAATGACTATTATATAGTTACTGATCTAATCACTAAAGTATATATTAAGATTATGATCCCTCATTGGTCCAGGAAATACTTTGATAAAGACAAAACAAAATAAAAAATGTGCCTCCCCACCAAAAAAATAGAAATACCTGATAGGACTTCAGGCATGGCTAAGAGCTAAAAAGAGAACTAAACCAGGATCACATGGCATAGAATAAGACCATGTGATGTTATTTTACACACACACACACACACACACACTGGACAGGAAAGAATGCTAAAGCATTGTAAGGCACTGTTGGACTTCTCCACCTAGTTTATTAGCAGTCGTGCCCGTGTGATGAAGCTTCCACAGAAACCAAAAACAATAGGGTTAAATAGCTTTTGGTAGCATATGGACATATATGGAGAATGGAGTGCACAGAATGGTCATGGAAACTCTACCAATACCTCGCCCTATGTATTCCTTCATCTGTAGTCACTGTAAAATCCTTTATAAGAAAATGGTCAATGTAATTGTTCCCCTGTGTTTTGTGAGCTGCTCAAGCAAATTAACTGAATTCACAGAGGGCTAGTGGAAAGCCCAATTTATAGCGGTTGGTCAGAAGCATAGGTAAAAACAACCAGGGGCTGATGATTTGCATCTGAAGTAGGAAGGGAGCCGTTTTAGGGAGTGAGCTCTCTACCAATAAAATCTGTAAAATCTGCCACTATCTCTAGCTACCCATCTCCAGGATGCTATATTCAGAACTAAATTGGTTAGAGGACATCTGGCCAGTGTCTGCTGCCACAGAGTTGTTTGCTAGTGGTAAGAAATTCCCACAGTTTTTAGGTCACAGAAGTGGTCTGTGTTGTGAGTGTAGAGCAGAAAAAAATTAATTCCTCTTGATTTTCCCTCAGAGATAGTCTGTTTGGGGTGGTGACACTTAAACTAGAATCTGACGACTAAAGGAAAAAATATCCACACAAAGAATGAGAAAACACAATTACAGGTAAAATAAGAAGTTAATGAAAAAGACATTAGATTATAATGTGTTTGATATGTGTGTTTACTGTTCTATGCAGAAAGTGGGCCAGCCAGATGTGGTGGCACAAGTCGACATTCACAGCACTAAGGAGGCTAAGACAGTTGCAAATTTGAAGCCAGCCTGTGCTACATAGTGAGTCCAAGGCTAGTGTGAGCTGAGGAGCAAGACTCTGTCTCAAGAACAAACAAATGAAAAACTCAGTAAGTGGGACAGTACAGGACAAGGGGATAATTCATTACAGATAGCAAGTTTCAATCATATAAAGATTTTCTACACCAGAGAATGGAGGAGTTCAAGAAGAATAACTTTATTAACATATATATTATACAACAATTCATTTGGGGCAGTGTAGATATTTTAATAATGTTACCATTATAAACCTATGTGTTTGTGTGTGTCCACCTCAAGTACTTTCATCAGTGTTTTGCAATTTTTTTTGTTTTGTTTTGTTTTGTTCTTTGAGACTGGGTCTCATTATGTAGTCCAGGCTGGCCTTGAACTCCCTATGGAGCCCAAACTAGTGTCAAACTCGTGGTTATCCTCCTGCCTCAGCCTCCCAAGTGCTGGGATTATGGGTGTGTGCCACTACACCTGGTCAATCAGTATTTTGTAATTTTGATTGTGGAGATGATTCATTTCTTTCATTAAATTTATTCCTAGATAATTTTCTTTTAGGTTTTGTGAATGGGATTGTTTTCTTGATTTCTTTTTCAACAAGTTCATTATTATATCATAAGGATTCCAATTTTTATCTGTTGCTTTTGTATTTGGCAACTCACTAAACTTGCTAATCTGTTCTTAATTTGTGTGTGTGTGTGTGTGTGTGTATGTGCGCACACACATGAATGTGGGTGCACATGTGGAATCGTCAGGTTTTTCTAAACATAAAATCTTGTCCTCTGCAAACAGAGGTTTGGTTTCCTTCTTTCCTAGTTAGATATTCTTTAATTATTTTTCTTTCTTCCTTTCTTCTTTTTGGTTTTTTTTTTTTTGCCTAATTAGTCTCATTATGATTTCCAATACTGTGTATGTAAAAGTGGATATCCTTTCTTTGTTCAGATCTTGAAGAGAATACAAGTTTTTCCTCTTCAGTGTGATGTTTGTTCTGAGTTTGTCATATATGGTTCTTATTGTAACGATGCTATGTTCAGTCTATATTTAATTTGTTGAAAATTTTGTCGTGAAGCAATGTTGAGTTTTATTGAAAGCTTTTCTGAATCTATTGAGATGATCGTATAGTTCTCATTCTTCATTTTATTGATGTGATGTGTCACATTTATTCATTCATATATGTTGAGCTATTTGTGTATCTTCGGGATAAATCTCATTTGATCATTTTTCACTGGCTCGTTCTCACTTTCCACCCCGTAATTTTTAAGTAAGAAACAGCAACTTCCAAAGAAAACTGTGAAAGTGTTCTTTAACTTGCCTAATGCTTATTTTATGAAAAGATAGATGAGTGTTCTTAACATAGATATGTTTAATAGGTGATTCTTGATATTATTGACTTTTATTGGGCTACCAGGTTTGAAATATTTTTGAGCAGGATATACAGAATACCAAATTATTATTTTATTTCATTTTAAAAATCCTTGTCTAGAAAAACAATTCTGTATGAATTGAGAAACTTTTATGGAAATACTAATTCCTTGTTCCTTGACTGAGTCATTTATTTTATGCACGTTTTAACACATAAAATAAACATCAGTAATATTTTATAGTTTGATTTTCAAATATATTTATTGAGAAAATTGATTATGAGATAATATGATATAGAAGACAAATTAGTTTTCCAATTGTTTAATTAATTAGAGAATTATCTAATTGAAGTACACCAAAATATATATGGGCTAATAAAGTTATTTTAGAATCTAAGTCAATACTTTATAATAAACTCACCTATATACTTAAATTGTCAGAGTAGAAATATTAATAGTGTTATGGTCAATATTTTCTAACTCGGCAATTTTTAATTAAAGACTTGTTGACATTCCCCATTGATAAAAATTCCAAATTATTTGGGAGAAGAACCACAAAACACGATTTTATTTGTGTGTTTTAGTAGACACTTGCTTATTACCCAAATACTCAAATGATATTTTCCCTATACTTAATGACTTGATACACTTTAGAGACACAGCCTGACACTCCAAGAATATTTTTCTCTACATAATAGAATGGACTAATTCAGAAATCAAGTTTATCATTTAACCAATACTTGGACATGTACTACATGCTACTTTTAGACACATTTAATCCTATTAGTAAGTGCATTGGTTACTGTGCAATTAGTAATGAAATTGATAGAATACGAGAGAGCTGAAAAGCGCACGCTATTTGGACGCATAAGCTGTAAGCAGCTTTGATCTCTACACATTTTAAAGAATTCTGTGAATTTGTAAGCGAACTTTCGGGTCACCAAATTTGCATTTCAAAGTGTATGGTGTTTTCTACATCATCCTTGTTGTGGGCCTGTGTATAGTCATCCAGACACAGCACTGACAAAGGCAGAAAATAAGTTTCTTGTAGAGTAGTTCATCCTATTGTCCAGTAACTGATGTATCTTGTGTTAATTTTATCCTCACCTTATGACTTTGATTACAAGATATTTTAACTTCATTTTAACATGTCTGGGCTTATTTTCACACACATTAGAATTCTCTCCTTCTGAAGATCTCACAATGATGAATTTAGGTGATAATTCTACAGAAATAATAACTATGTATCCATTTAGTTTAATCAGTGTTTTAAAATACTAGAGTATATAAATAATACATTTTTGCAGTGTTAATTTTGTGTATAATTTTAATTTCTCTTTACTTTCCATATCTTTAAAAGATAAATACTCATAATAGCTAAATCTTGGAAGCTAAATATATAGCTAGATGTGTCCATCAACAGATGAATGAATAAAGAGAAATGTGGTATTTATACACAATGCTGTACTATTCTGACATAAAGAAAAATAAACTTGAGTCATTTATAGGAAAATGGATGTACCGTGAGGCTATAATGTTAAGTGAAATAAATCAGACATAGAAGCTTAAATACCCCATGTTGGTTTTTTTATATAAGAAATTCAAATTATAAATTAAGAGCAAAATGAAGATAATAGCAAATAGGGAGACAGATCTTTCTCAAATGGGAAGGCGATCCAGAGATGGAAGGAGGGAGAAGGAGGACAGGGAAAGGGGATGAAAAAGGAATTAAGATATGTTATGTGTATGTATCAGTTCCACACAAGGAATGTAAACATTATGTACTGCCAACATGTACTAATAAAAATATTTTTTTGGTAAAAAATAGATAAATGCCTTATTATGCACATGTATAAGGAAGGTTCCAAACTTAACAATGGTTTAACTTAGAATTTTTCAACTTCACGTGATGAAAAGAATATGCATTAAAGAGAAAGTACGATTAACATTTTGAATATTGACCTTTTCCTGGGTTAGCAATTTGGGGTAGAATACTGTCTTGTGATCCTGGGCAGTGGCACAAAGCCTTAGGTCCCAGGCATGCATGTGACCTTGTGAGTGAACAAGTGATACTCTACATTCCATGGTTGTGCCAAGCTATGCTGCTTTGTATGTCACATTTTTAAAATGCATGTTCAACTGTTGATATTCATAACTTTCTGTGTTTTGTTGCGATATACTGCCATTGTGACTCAAGGAGCATCTGTATTTTAAAACAGATTTTCATCTTTATATTTTCATCTATGTAAAGTGACTGAATAGCTGGCTTCAAAAACTTTTAAACTAATTACAGAAATACAGTTTGATTTTAAAAAGCTAGAAATTGTTCAAACATACATTTATTTTTTACAAAACATTTCTTGCATTAGATTTCTGGCACTTGCATCTTGCAAATTTGGAATCATGCTGATTTTTTTAATGAGGAAGCTGGACTTTCTGATTTATTGGTTATATCATGAAAGAATAGATGAGCTTACATGTGGAACAGATTATTTTCTATTCTTAATTTTATATTTTTGAGAATTAGACCAGATTTTGAAGCTCCCAAGTGTTTACACAATCATATGTCAACAGCCATAAAAGAAATAGCTCTTGCAACTATACATAAATGGATTTATTTACTTGTTTAGCATTCAGAGACTATGCGGCTATTGTATACCAGAAAAGCTATAACATTTTCAGGGAAAGTTTAGTTTTTTTTTTCCTGCTGAGTATTGCAAATGATGTGATAAAAATAGTAGGCTGAACTTTAGCCCATGTAGGCAGAGGGAATGCTTCCACTGAGTTACACCAAATACGGTTGAAGCCCAGAATATTTATTGTTATGTTAATATGGTGATAAATTCACATTCCTGCCCATATTAGATTACCAAAATGCAAGACATGGGGCATTTGTTGTATATCCATCTGTCAACCCACCAAATATCTCAGGGAAGAAAATGTATATTTATATAACCCTGATTTTTAAACACATTTTTATTATTTCTTTGTTGTTTTTGAAGAAGGACAAGGGTGAAGAACTGAATGGAATGATATAATATTTAAAATTGAAAGCAACATAACTTATTATCTCTATCATAACCTCACTATTTAAATTAGTAGGCAGATTTACAAATGTATGTAGATCATTTCATTTCAAGAAGTACACTGAGTATTTTCATAGTCTCACTTACGATTTTCCTGAGTTTAAATGCAAGAATTTTAAAAAAATTAATAACACCTAAATAGTGTTTTGTAGGTGGGATTCATCATCCTATTTGATGTAAGGATTTCAAAAATGTCTCTTTTTAATTTTTCTACAGTATTTTTACTATTTTATACTATTGCCCATAGTATTTACATTTTTCAGTTAGCTATACCTATTAGAATGTGTGTGTGAGAAACTTGGGTAAATAATATTTCCTGTAAACATACAATAAATTATACTATCTTACCTCATAAAATTGTGCAATTAAGATTTTTTTCTTGAAATATTTCATACTTCTTCCAACAGCCAAATAAAATATGAGATAGAAAGTTTGTCGTAATAATGAAGAGAGGATAAAATAGTGAATATAAAGAAAAATAAAAATATTCTCATGATGAGACTATCTCTAAACTTTCTTTTAACAAATTGATTGCAGTTATGATCAATTCTTTTGTCACCATATTGAAACTGCAGGTGACCTGAGGGGAGAGTGCTACATGTATTACCATGTCCTGCTGTTGTCCAGGTGGACTCTGTTTAGTCAAAAAGCCTTTCAGCTGTCACTGGCCATGGTGTTGACTCCCAGATTCTCTCAGGATTGTTGGTCTCCTTAACGCCTAGATATTTTCTGCGACAGTTGTGTTTTGCACCAGTCATATCTCCTTCATATGTCAAATATATCCTAGATATATGTTTTGAGTTCTTTTCACATATGTGATATAAAAATCAATGTTCTCCAATAGAATGTCTATCAAATATTTCACGTTTGATGGCCAGTAATTTTTGAGAAATAAAAATAAAACTGATTCTTTTATGAGTTAGTCAAAACTTTTCTAATAGCAGGGCTTTACCATGAAGCCAATTCTCTGTGTAAGATTTATCAGAGGACCCAAGTCATTAAGAATGAAAAACATTTCTGAAAATCAGTATCTTCAAGTCTCAGTAACATTATTTTAACAATAGACCTAACAGAAATTGTTCATCATTATGCTGGTCTACTGGTGAAGAAATTGAGTGTAGACTGAAATAGAACTTTAGTGGGAGACATTGACCTGAAGATGTTAGTTGACTTTCTATGAAGAAGCCCAATTAGCAAAAGACTAAAGAATCTACCACAGAAAGTAATAAAAGCCACAGTAGCTGAAGGGTGCTACATATTTGACACTGTTCAATTTGAACATTTCTAACTCACTTCTCAAGGTATGAGTAATTAAAGAGAAATTGGGGTCATATTCCTTTGCCTTTGCATTATAAATGATTGAAGAGGTAGTTCTCATCATTGCTATTGTCCTTACCTCCTAGTCCACTGCCCATATTCTTGCAACTGTAGCCTTTACAAAGTTGAACAAATCATGCTTCTAGGATGATACATCAATATTTTAGCAATTTAGATATGAGAGAACTTTAAAATTTCATCTAGTCTTATTTTTTAGAAAACTCTTTGTTTAATAATTCTAATAGATGAACTAAATTAAGAGATTCTTCAAAAAATAACACCTCAAAAAGGGGCATCTATTATTTCCAGAATCCTTACTTAAATGATCAAAGGCTATAAAAGTAGAGAACATGTAATGGAGAATATGAGGATCAGAATTAATCCTAATCACTTAACAACCGTCCTTTCTGAGAAAATGCTATCTTAGCCACAGGATGAACACAAAGCAGAATTTGACCACCGTGCCTTACACTTGGTATTTTCTTTTTGGCAAGGCTTATTTGAATGTTGACACTAAAGTCAGGCTAAAGGAAAAATACAGGCCAGTTCTTTGAAACAGTACAGTGACATGTATAAGCAGCTGCATTCGTTTGGCTTTCAAAAAGTCAAACTAAATGTTTTTAATGGATAATATTGAATTCTCAAAGAATTTTCATTAAAGGCTTCATGGTCCAAAAGCTGAGAGTGGCCCAATTATGTAGTATTAGTACTGAAGCTACACCAAAGATAAAAGTCTACCTTAAATATATAATAAATGCTCTCTGGCATAGTGACTTCCGTAAACCTGCAGAACAAATTACATAGGAAATTTCACTCTTGGCAATCATAGAGTCCATCCATGAAGCTTCATCTTTGGCTGGAACATGGTAATGGACTCTTACATTAATTCATGAAAGTCCACAAATGGGGAGTAAATTTTGAGCTATATAAATGGATAGTATAAAATATGTTTATCCATCCTTGGAACATTACCAAATTTTGATTACATTACTCTCACATATTCAAAAACTCAATAAATATGAATAGTCAAGACTGCAAGTCATATATTTTAGATAAAATGCAGTAAAACTAAAAATTAGTAGCATGAAATCATGAAATATAATAACTCATGAATAAATTCACTCTCACAAATGCTTATGAATAACTTATACAGTGTAATTTAATTAAATTTAATAGAAGTATTACATGTAACAATGTATGTGATAGCGCTAAATCTATAATTAGAATAATAAGTTCAAAACAGTTTAGTTTTTAGACATGAAAAGAGTACACGATGGGGAAAAGTTTACAATTATAACTGTAAATGTTGAAGAAATTAATATGTATGGGTGGATTATAATGAATAGAATTAACAAATAGATTTAGGAACTTTATGGATTAGAAAAATAAAATTAAGACGTATACCCAGGAGCTTTGAAATAGGTACTATAGCACCTCAGAACAGAAAAACTGTCAACACTAACCAATAAAAAAGGAAAACAGCATGGAGAATGAAGAATAGTTTAAAAACACACATAAAGAAACAATTAAAAAAAAAACCTCAATCAAATATAATTTTTATTTCTGGTACAATGGCAAGCCAAGAGACCCTCAAAGTTTCTTCTGTAAAATACCTCTGTATACTGGATAAATTAGTGATATATCTTCTAAACTTTCTAGAAAGTAATAGAAATTTTCCTCACCACCAAAGAATATGAAGCTGAAAATGAAAGCAGAAATACTGAGGAGTAAGCAACTTGAAATGTTTGAGCAGATAAATCCCTTATCAGAACTAAAAGAAAATTCTATACCATTTTGCCCTTAGGAAAGAGTTGGGGTTGAATCCTAGACTCATTTATACCTGGAACTTCCAAGATGGCAAGGATTCAACAAGAGCTTATGGCTCAGGGAAAAAAACCAAAATCTTTGCTTTAAGAAGCCAGCATTTAAGCCTTAAGATCACCACAAATGAAGCTCATAATTTTGAGGAATGCCAAACCCACAACGAAGAAGCCATTTTAAATGACTATCACTAATTGGAATGCAAATGATACAATCTCTGTGAAGAATTTGGCAGTTTCTGTCCAAGTCACTTGTACATGTACTTCATTCTACTTGTAGTAATTTATCTTTAAGAAACACTTGGAAAAATACATAATAAAACATGTACAAAACATTAATACTTTGTCACACCTAAGACTGAAAACGACCCACAAATCATCAGTGGATAAAAATCAGATAGATCATAATGAAAATATGAGAAGGATTGAAAAAGATCTTTGTAATTTTCCATTAAAATATTTAACAATGTTTTTAGTATGGTTTGTTTCAAAACATCATTTTTCTTTGAAAGAGCAATATGTTTGTATGTGTTTGCATGTGTGTAAATTTGATAAATATGTCTACAGATCAATTTACTTATATTTCTCTAAGAGGAACAATGATAGCATAAGCAAAACTATAATAAATGTATAGATCTATGAGGAGAGAGAAAACAGGAATGGAAGACAGATTTCTACGAATTTAACTTGCTTTATTGTTTTGACTTTTAAACAATTTTAATGTTTTGCATTATTAAAAAAAAGAAAAAGAAATCAGTGCATAAAAATTAAAACAATGTGAGGAACTAAGGTTAAATGCATATTAAGCTGGTTGAAAGCTATTTCTTTTACAACTTTGACAAAATTGACCCACTTTTTATTTATTTATTTTTTCTGAGTCACTTCTATAACAATATATTATAATCTCTTTTGGGGACACTTATTTGTGTGAATGTGTTCATTTTTGGAAATTTCCATATATACGATGTTACTCCCCATTTCTTTTCTCAGGTTTTTGTTTTTCCTGGAGTTACTAAGATCTAGGTATTAAATTCCTCTAAAAAGAAATAATTAACTAAGAAATCATTGACAAAATAGTCATTGAACATTTCTTCTGTGTTTTCTTCTGAGAGTTTCATAGTTTAATCTCTTACATTTGCATTTTTAATCCACTTTAAATTTTGTATATAGTGCAAAGACAGGTTCTAATTTCATTCTTTCTTTGTAGATATTCAGTCCCTCCCCCCAAAAATGAACTTTTAGGTAAAAAAATTTCCTAAACAATTTTGCTTTTGTGATCAACACTCCCCCTGCTGGAATTCATGTGATAAATTCTCACACAAAAAATGGTTTTCCATAATCTTCATTTTGTAGATGAAAAAATAGAGGTAAAATGACTTAGCTAGTTTTGTAGGAGAGGAGATAGCTTTGCAGTCCCTCTGACCAATGGGTAGTCATATTCACAGCTTAACGCCCATTCCTCTACCCCACACTGTATTTCTTGTGTTTATATCACCATTTCTGGTACACAGTGTTGAAGAATAAAACAAAATCCAAGCCTTACTCCTGGAAAGGAAAACAAGAACTGTGTTAATTACACAAAAATGACAATTTCTAGATGCAAGGCAGGTAATACTGTATACAGAGTTTAAAAATTCAATACATTAACATAGAAAGATATAAAGATATATACTGCTGGTATTAACACAACCACTATTGGAAGAATAAAATGTTCACTTCTAGCATTACAGCTTTAATTGTGTTTATATGTAAAAAGTTTATACCAATGATTATAATCCTTAAAAATATTATATTTAGAGAATTTTGATTTGATGCCTTTGAAATCACTAAAATGTGTCCTTTACTTTCAAAGTAATCATTTTTCATATTGTGACTGTCTCCCTCCCTGAAAATCTCATTAAAATTAGATTGAGAAAATTACAGTACTCAGAATTCCATCGTCACCTCATTCGCTGGAATTCCATAACACAGTTGCCTGACAGAATTTGGCTGATTGCTTAAATATCAGATCAAGTAAAGGGAAAAGAAAGCAGTAGAAACAGTCTGATTTCTTCTGTGTGCGCTCTCCAAGTGTCATGCCACTAGTGAGATTACTTCCAAGACAGCATTAAAAAACTATGTCTTAAAAATGCAAAACTGATCAAAGACAAGAGGAATCATTACTGAAAATTCTCTCATGCAGGAAAAGAAATGACTAGACTAGAATAAATAACTGTGAGCAAGGCCAGTGAAGAAAACTGTGATGAGAAATACCCTCTAAAACCTATGCGTTAGTTGAGGAGGTGTGGCACCCTAGGACCTGAATGCTTGGAATCTGAAAGAGACACTCTTGTGAGGAATTCTGTGGGACTGCAGCCATGTGCAGGCCTCTGAAGAGAACCACAAATGAATCTAGAGTGTAAAATGATGGGTGAATTCTTCTGAGCTCTATCATACTTTTCTCACTTGCAACCCAGAACAAGGGGCAGAAACTAAACTGTGTACATGCAAATTTTATAATGAAATTAGTGAACGAATATGTCTACAAAAATAAGTGTCTGTATTTAGATTTTTTTAAGGTCCAATTGGAAGGAATGCTCCATGGGTAGAACTAAATGCAACTTTTTGTAATGTTTTAAAATAAATAATTTTTCCCAGATGATGACCATGCAGGGAATAAAAAGGGAAAATGAACAGAAATTTTAAAAATAGGAGAAAATAACTGGTGAAATAAAGTGGTCCCTCCTAGCAGTGCAAAGATGTAGGCTTCTCCAAACAACTGATTCTGAAGGAAGGTCTCACCAGAAATGCTATTCCCTGCAACCCGAGTTCTCTGACTTTCTCAGCAGTTTGGTATTATAGGCATCATATAGAAGAGGTTTCTATTTTCCAAATCATCTTAAGTCCTGAATTTCATGTTGATGAACTGTTAATGAATGATGGGTTGCAGAAAAGACTGGGTGGTAATTAATGCCACTCTAACCTGAGCCCTTTCAGTCTCCTTTGCTATTTAATTACAAGGGTTGGGTAAGACTGACATCAGTACAAATGACTACAAGAATAGTAGCTAGCATTCATTTATTGTTAAATATTCATCAGGCATTCACATACATCTTATAAAAATGTATTTATTATTTCTGCTCTATAGATAATGAAACAGAATGAATGAAATCATGTAACTTACCTTCTTTTTTCACAGTTGCAAAATCTTAGAGTACTTGAAGCTATCCAGAATGACTAGAGTTGAAGAGCTTAACCATCCCACATCTCTCTAACCTCTTCACTGCTTCTCATACAGAGCTCTTGATTAATTCATGTTGGTCATTACGGATAGTCTCAGCCTAAAGTTTTGCACACACAAAAGAAGGCTTAAAACAAGGGTACTAAGCAAAGTCTCTCCTAGGCAGATACTAAAGAAAAATCTAAACATGCACACACCAAACAGACAGAGGAATGTGCTCACAGCTGTGCTGCCTTGCCAAAAGCTGGAAATTACCTAAATCGTTACCAATATTAATAGATAAATAAATTGTGCTGTATATTTACACAATGGAATATTAAACTATACAATGCTGAATATGAGTGCACTACAGTTATATAAAATAATAAGGCTGAATACCACAAAATTTTGAGCAGAAAACACAAAATACAACAGTCTGTATGCGTCTACTTTTGTGTAGAGTTTGAAAATGGGCAAAATTATCAATGGTAGAAATCAGGCTAGTAATTACATTTAGAGTAAGTAGAGCCTTGGTAAAAATATATAGATGCTACTGAGGTTTTGGTAACATTGTGTTTCTTGATGTGGGTGATGGTTAGAAAGCACATTTGCTTTTAGGAAATTCATTAGGTTATGGTGCCTATCAATAATTTTTTAGAAAGTAACAATACACTCTCAAAGAAAAAACTATGTGTGCTTAACTTATATGCACATAGTATTATATGTTAATATACATAGTATTTAAAATTCCTCTACCTTCCAACTTTTCTCAAAGCACTGTTTCCCAAGCAAATTTTGAGAACAAGATAAATATTCATTATTAAATTAATAGTTAATAAAATATGAAGTAGCCATTAGTATGTATTTTATGGAAGCCATTAATAAGAGTGTGATACAAATTCACATGCACCTTCAAAGATACCAGTGATATGTTCTTTTGTTAGTGTAAATTACAAAATCATATATGCAATAATTCTTTTATGTAAAAAAATAAAATTACGTGTATGTATATGTTTAAATATGCTTTCAAAGTACCAAAAATAAATCAAATGAATACATGAGGTGATCACAAAATATGGTAATGTTCACATTTTTAAAAATTTTAGTACAGAAAAAATTCATTGCTGCTGTTCACCTTAAAATACTCCTTTTCACTTTGAACACACTTAGTCCATTGTTCTTGTCACTTGCCGAAGCCATTTGGGAAGTTCTTTTTTGGAATTATCTTAACTCATGATGTTCTGGCTGCCTCAATGTCCTGAATCAATTGAAAACTTTTACCTTTCATGTTCATTATGACTTGGGAGAAGAGCTAGAAATCACATGGTGCCAGATCCAGTGAGTAAAGTGGATAATGACAAACCTTAATGTTTGTTTTTAGGAGACTGGCTTTCAGTTGCACAGTACTAGCCAGCAGCATTCAGCATATTTTCAATCCCACCTTGAACATTCAAGGAAGAAGATTTCCAGAACTGCTTCAGAAAGCAGGATAAGCATATCTGAAACAAGGGGGACTATTTTGATGGAACTAATGGCAATGTGTCCTTTATTATAAAAAAAAATATTTAAATATACACTGCACTTTTTGATCACACCTAGAATACTAAATCATTAGCAAATTCTAGTATGTGAAGGATATTAGAATAGAGGTGGTTTGGGTAGAACTAGGAAATTAATGTTAAGAGATGGACGGTCTAAATATGGGAACTGCCCTCTTTTACAAATTTTTTATAGAGTTAACTACTTTCACTTTGTGTCCTCAGTAGTTTAAAAAAATTTAAAGGATTATATATGGATTTTTAATAATACTTTGCATTTCAAGGGATTTCTCAGGGTCGATATTCCCTGTCCTTCCACCCTCATACTTTCACTCTTCTTTCTTTCCTTACTTCTGAACCTCAGATTTTAAAAAGAGCAAAAAGAAAACAAGCAGCAACAAAACCACATTAATGTATTCACCCAAAGGGAAAGAAAATGATGAAGAAAAATGTACCAATTCTGAATGACCTTTTGACAGATACAGTAGCTCTTGTCTTTCTTTTCTTTTTGTAATCAGGTTAATAAAATACAATCAACAGCTCTCTCTTTTTCTGCCCCTTTTCTTATTCTTTATTCCACCGCAACCAGATTCTTGCCTCTGACTATTGACTATATCATTTCCAACACAGTTCACCAGCAACTTCTTAATTAATCTGGAGGCTTCCTTCCATCTTCGCTTTGGGTTTGGTAGCCTTTGACATTGTGATGCTTCCTCAGTTTTTACATTCACAGTCTTCATCCTTCTCCTACTCTCTAATCAAATTCTTCTAGGTCACCTTTGTGGACTCACTTTTTTCAGCTCCTTAGTATTGGTAGATGAAAAACCAGTTCTCTGCCTTTTTTGCTTTTGTTTTGCACAAGTTTGGATGAAAGGAACCGCACCTTTGACTTCAATCACTGTACACTGGTGAAGCCCAAACCAAAGCAGAGCCTCTGTGAGGAATTATTTCCCGCTGCCAGCCGGATAGTCCCTGACATGTCAGAAAGAACATTTCTCCAAATAGAGTAGTCTGCTTCTGTCCCTTAGCTCTAGCTTGGTTACTAGAACAAGCTCAGTATATTTCTATGCTAGTAATCTCAGTGGGTGTCTTTCTTGAATTCACTCCCCACTCATTTAATCCCCATGTTTCATTCATTGATAAGTCTTAGCAATCTAATTGTAACATTGTGTATATGGATCTTCCCTCTATGTTTCTGCCATTTGTGTTTTGGTTCAACTTGAATTTCCTCTCACTGAGATTATTGCTCTGACTTCCTAATCTACCTCATCCCCATGTTTCTATTCTCCATTTTCATACTGTTGTTGATCTTCCTGATAACGCAGATCTGATCTCATACTGCCATGATTTAATGTTTATAATGGTTCCCACCACATCCCACCAAATTTTTTGCTTTATATTTTACCATGTACTTCTGCACATACCTATAATTGGCAACAAGCCTAGTTAATCACAGCTACTTTAATGTGCCAAGTTGTTTCATACCCCTGTACATTTTTCCCTGGACCAAATATGCCCTTGATTTCTGCCCACGTAGTTTGCTGGCATCTTTTGGACATGTTTTCAAAGGACCTGTTTGGGAAAATTATGTAAAAATTATTCTTTGTATGTCCCTGATATCCTAAGACTAACTCCAGAACTCTGAGTTCCCAAACACCCAAATACCACTATCCAAGTACATCAGTTAGTTTAGATTTTACACAAGCTGCTTCCAATGCAGTTAAATACTTAAGAAGGAAAATCTTATCTTCACGATGTGATTGGCTATCTTTATTCATTTATATGCTAATTCAAATGGAAAGCAATATGATGTAATGATGATGATTATTCCAGAACACTGTGTTCCTAATACCTTTTTAATACATAATTTAATATTGTAATTCAGGGACCAGCAGTAAAACTTGATGCCTTCTGTTGTTTTGCAAATCTGTTATTTCCTTAAGAAAACAGAATCAAACACTGATTTCTCAGTTGAAGGGGCAACAGGGTTTTAAAATCAGTTTTGGCTCATTGGGCTTCTTAGTTATATACACAAATGTTGGAGAAAGCTAAATGACTAAAACAAGTGGAAGAAAGTGAACGATGAGACATAATATGGAACTCTGCCCACTTACCATAGAACACAGAATTCATAAGTGAAAGAAATACTCTTTAATTATAAGGCTCACTAAAAGAATGATCACTGAAAGAATGTTTTAATAAAAATCCATAACAAAGCTTTTAACTAGTAATTCTTTACAACACTAATGGACTTATATTTTATTAAATTACTTTATAAACATTAAATTGATTTTAAAACACTCCCTATACAGATAGAGAATTCCATTATTTTCATTTACTAAATACAGACTATATAAAATTTCAAGTTACTTGAAGAACCAGTTACTTACATGTGGAAAGGGAAATATCCCCTTAGTTTCTGAGCCAATGTATGTTTCACAGGTTGCAACTAATGTAAATAAGTATGCCTTTGTATGTCAGCATTTTCTTAAATTTCATGTTTGCCAAAACTTCAGATAATTTAAAGGAGCAGTACTCTAAATTTAAATTCTTTTCTGTCATTTTGTACCTACTTAATATGTACATTACTGAAGAAATGATCTTTGGAAGTGGCTGGAACGTAATCTTCATTGAACCATGATAGGACTACTGCCCAATCCTGTTTACAAGGCTCCTGTCTGACACTACCATATTCTATAGTAAATAACTGTAATATGTCTCTGAAACTAATGTGTAAATTACAAAGGATAAAGATTTGATGTTCTCAAAACAACTAGCATAAAACCTGTACAAATCAAGCACAATCTAAATATTTTTAATTTATTTCAAAGGATACAGAAATAACTAGAAGAATGAGGCTTGGCTTCAATTGGTTTCAAAAGAGATTTTTTTTTTTTTCTAATTATTAAAAGACTCAAATGGATGTCTAAACAATTTGGAGGACAGGAATAGAAGAAAGCAAAAGCAAGATCTACAGGCCAGTATGCAGGGCATGAAGTCAGATTGCATTGAGAAAACAAAAATTGCTCATGATTTAAAAAGAGAAAGACACAGGATGCAAGTTACTTCTAGGTGGAAACGCTTGAGTAACCTTTAAAATTTTCTGTAGTGATTTTTAAGAAGTATCACAGAGAAGAATCAGCAGGAATACCTGAATATTTGGAAATGAGGTAAAAGTGAAAGGACTGAGAAATTGTATTCAAATTTCTATACTAAAAGCTCAAGACTCTGGTCCCATGAAGTATTGCACACTTATGACTATCCAGACTCGGTGCTCTGAGGTGGGTTTTCTATCTGGGATATTGATCAGCACAGGGACTCTCAGTGGATTAGAGAGATCCAGCCCTCTTCCAATTTTGGAGAATCCTAATGTATCATCAGTCAGTTAAGTATCCATCAGAAAACAATCACAGAAGCACACAAAAACAAGTATTTATTTATTGCACACACATCTCCGAATCACTGAAAGAGGCTCAATTTCATGTTGGTTCATTGACCCTGCTTTAGATTGTGGGTGGAGTGTGAGTCTGTACGGATGACTCTGCTCCCTGTGTCTCTCTTTGTGTCTGAGGCTCACAGGTCAGTGCCTCCTCAAGAAGTGTTCTTACTTTGACACTGGTGGAAGAACAAGTAGGCAAGCTTAACTGCTCAAGCACATTTCAAAGACTTTCCTTGGAACCAGTTGCATCTCATTGGTCAGAGCAAGTCACATGATCAAGCCCAAGGTCTGGGTGTGGGAAAATATAAATTACTAACCAGGAAAATATGTGTAAGAGTGCTACAGGGAAATGAAGTCAGTAGCAATAAATCAATTACTAAAACTTTGTGCATTAAAAAAATCCCCAAAATTCTGGAAGCCCGTTATAAAATTTTTATACTTTTAAAATATATTTAACTGATGAACACTTCTAATGCAACAAACACAATCATGGCGTACATAGGTCACCTGGAGATACTACATTTCACAATGCGAGAGTCTCCTTGAACGTGTTGTCTAGATCAAACAAGCCTCCTCTTTTAAACTTTCATTCCAAATATAGTAATTTTGAAACTTCAAACAACTTAACTGTTACCATGGTAATGATGAAAGAAAATTTAGTAGGTAAATGTTTTTCAAAAAAATGAAATAGATTTTTTATCAACAATGCAAATTCAATTCTTAAATGTACTTATCCATGCTTATTATATGTAGACATAATCTATAGATTTGAATGTCTGATAGCATGTGCATTTTGCCCACCACATTTGCTGATGGTGCAATAGATACAGAATTCACAAAGACCTGTGTGAAAAGTAGTTAACGTAAGACCAAGAACTCCTTTAGGACAAGAACATATCTTTCATTTTTATGTTCCCAGTTCCTATAGATAATGGCATAATGTAAAAATAATGTAGGTACAAATGGTTTTTCATAAAGAATGAATTAATAAAAGCAGTTTTGTTTTTGAAAAACCAAGCAGGACAAAGAGAATGTAAATAGTATAAATTTTCTATCAGACTAAGTGTCACCCAGGTTGGGGCTAACATCATTTGGGTCCTATCATCCTATAACTAAAGTTCCATCACAGTGTTTTGGGATACTTGGGAGGAAGGTAATACTGTAAGTATTTTCTCAAAGTGTAATCCAAATGCTTTAAAACCTCATTCATTAACTTATTTATCCAAAATTTATCTTAAGTACCTTGTATATTTTAAGTACAATCAAGGCCATTTGTAGGAAAGAAAAGATCATTCCTGTTAGGGGGCTCACATTTTTGAGGACGAAAAAGTTACAAAATTTAAATTAAAATAAAATGATATAATCAATAAGGAAATAATCTAAAGGGATGCTATAATAAAAATTATAATAGTTTACAGGAGTATGGCTGGGTAGTTACTTTTGATTTCATGTTTAAGAGGTACCTTTGAAAGCTGATGTTTAAATTGAGACATGAGATAAGAAGAGAACTATTTAAAGTTATGGGGAAAGCATTTCAGGCAGAAGGGGCACTTTGTGAGAAGGCCTTGAGATGGAAATGAGCTTGGCGTGCTACAGAACAGACAGAAGGCCAGAAGAGGCTGCAGCAGGAGAGAAAAGTAGAATTAGATATGATAAGATGAAGGGCATCTTTATCACACAGAGTTTTATAAAATAGGACAATGAATTTGTGGTTTTATTTTAACGATGGTAAGAAGACATATGAAGAGGAATGACTCTATTTGATAATTTGATCAGATCTAGAAGAATCTGATTTGGTGGGAAATTTTACCTCTAATAATTAATGCAACTCTTAAGTAAAACATAGAGGTGAGATATTTATGAAATGTCACACAGATGAACATCATGTACGTGTTAAACAAAATTGAATCTGCTAAAAAGTAATTCTCAGATATCAATAAATTGTTTTATTACTGTACACCATACATTAATTTTCTTAAATAAAATACTTGATAAAACTACCTTTGCTATAATCTAAAAAGAATCCTTTCATTCTCAAATTTTCCTATAATTATGATCATTATTAAATTCACATAGTACACTTAACAATAAACAGAATATAAAAGGTTAGCAGCATAATTTTAATCTAGTAATTCAATGAGGCTGTGAGGAACATAACATTTTATATATCCAGTGAAGTCATTTAATGTGCTAAGCCATTTTTTTCTTATTTAAAATTCGAGTTTAAACTATTGACATATTCACAAGGTTGTTGAATGGTATAAGTAACATAACATTTTAAAGTAGTTTGGAAATATGAAATGCTACGTAAATGCTTGAAAATGACTATCTTTCGATAAAGAAAGCCTGGATTTCTACTTAATTCATAAATACAAAATGAAACACTGTCATATTACTTGAGTGCTATGAAAAACAATCATACTCAAATTCTCTACATAATGAAGAAATAGTTGATTTAAAATGAATGGTGACACAAAATTTACATATTTTGGCTTGTACTTGACCTTTTCGTGTTATCTAAAATCTTTCCCTACAATAAATGGCTACTTAGTCATCTAGAAAATCAAATTAAATTGGGCCAAATACCTTATAATAAAACTGTCCCATAAACTAAACTGTACTCTGAAGAAACTGCTCATGAAAAGAACTATAAGTATCAGTTGAAGTATTATCCCTGAGGGAATAATTTAAACTTATTCAGAGAATTATTTTATTGACCTTTGCAAAATCCCTTCTGTCAGTTGACACAGTGTGTGACCTTAGTTGAGCCCTTTAATTTTGACCACGATTCCCATAACTGTAAGTCTGAGGAGGTTAATAATCCCTGCTTCACACCTCTGACTGCAATGCAGTCAGATCTGGGGGTGTTTATTAAATATATTACTTGTATATTTGCATGTAAGAAAGATGAAAAACTGTGCTGCTTGCTTTTTTTATTTTATTAGCTTTGACTCTCTTAGAAAAAACAATACATCCAGTTGTGCATCTGCCTTACCTGGCTTCCTCTTTCAAGGCACAAATATTCAGTGAATTCAACATTTAATGAAGAAACATTTTGAATCATTCTTTATTTTTAAATGAGAAAACCACATCTAATTTGTAAATATAGATTTATATAACAAAACATGAACTAGTGAGGTCATTATCATTATGTTTTCATTGATGAGATATTGCAAATTGAGTAATAGCAGACATAGATGATAACTAGCTATCTGAAGTTTATTCACATAAATAGGCATCTCAAGTCCAGACAAGAATCCTTATTAATTGACCAAAACAAATGGAATTTTTAATATACATTTCAGCAACCGACTTAACTAATATGGGCATATATATTAATTAATTAAACAGAATAATGGCATATTATTCTGGCATACTTGTACATGCATATAGCATACTTTGATTATTTTCATCTTCCTCTTACCCCCTTCTCTTTTCTCCTCCCTCTACCTGCTCATTTACGTGTATGTATTGAGGCTTGTTTAGAAAATTCAATTCAACATATTTAAACAATCAAGAAGAATACAAAACAAAGAGAAGGGTAATTCTGGTTCTGTGGACGCAGAAATAAACACTGTTACATTTGATATATGTATGTATATTTTTTGTGCATATGTGTGGGCAATACATAGTAAAGAAAATAATGTATTATTTTGCTTTTAACAAAATGGAATTATAAATGTTTCTCTGTAACTTTATTTTTATTTAACTTCTCTTAAATACATGTTTATTTATCTATCATATATTACCTACTTTCAATATGCACAATCATTTTTCACAATTATGCTTTCCATTCAAACTTTGTAGTGATATGCAATAAGAAGCAATAGAGTAAGGAAACTAGGAATGGCAAGTCTCAAAACCCATAACAAAAAAGGGTGTAAGGAAGGTATCAGAAGATATCAAGACCTTCACTAGCGAATCCAGGGACAGAGACAAATTCAGAGGACCATCACAGACCATTGGGAAGAGTGTAACAAAATAAGAGCAGCTGTGTAGCATATCTGAAGTTTTTGTTTTCTAAACACAGGGAATTTGGGAGAAACTCAAGTAGCAGAAAGTCTGTAGTTGTATTTGGGGTGGAGTGGGGAAGAGTACATTTGGATTCTAGAACAAGAAACTACTCTAACAAACATAATTTTTATTCTTCTATTCCCTCAAGTATGTGAAGCTCTTCCTCACTCAAAAGTTTCAAATACCTGGGTGTAGTAGTACAGGTCTGTAATTCCAGCTTCTTGGGAGGCTGAGGCAGGAGAATTGCAAGAGAATGTAGCAAGACCCTAAATAGGTAAATAAATAAATAAATAAATAAATAAATAAATAAATAAATAGACTAGGAATGTAGCTCTGTGGTAGAGCACTTGCCTAGGAAGGGAGCCCCAGGTTTCATTCCTTTGTACTGCAACAGGGGTGGGGGTGGCAGAACAGAAAAAAAAAAAAAAACCCTTCAGATACACTTTTTCTTTTGTCAGAAAATACTCCAACCCCCTCCCATTTTTTGTGGTTGTGGACTTTCTCATTCATCTTTTTGGTATTACCTTCCTCCGAAGAAACCTCCAGGACTCCACAAGCTAAATTAGGTCCCCCTTCTATGCTTAGGTAGCATTTCATGCATAAAGATATCTCAAACTGACTGGCTTAGATAATAACTATGTATCTAATTTATTTCACTCATAATTCTATGAGTCAGTGCTTTGGGCAAGGTTCAGCTGTGTGGTTCTTCTGCTGGTCAGCCCGGGTTTCACTTGTTTCTCACGGTCCTGCACTGGTTCTATCATCACTTTAAGGCTTTTCTTTGATCTGGTTGGTCCTGAAAGAGCTCATTCATATAGTTAGGAGTTAACTGTCTGTAGATGAGATATTTCTATTTATTTCCATGCTCTCTCATTCTGCAGTAGGCAACTTGGTTATTTCATGCTTCTCAAGTCTTTGCTTATCATATTTTTAAACACCTAATCACCAAAATATAGCACACAGTCCACTTAAAATAGACTCCTTCTATTGACGGGAGAACTTGCAAGGTCATATTACAAGAGCATGAATACAAGCAGAGGAAGTATTTGTGGTCATTTGTGCAATCTACTAAACAGTTTCTCATTGTGTTCTAGAATTTTACTTCATAGCACTAATATTCATCTGATATATTCATTTATCTATTTTTATTTATCTTCTCCATTATTAAATTATAAGACTATAGTTATCATTTAAGAAGAGACTGTGTCCACTTTTTCCAACAGTCTATTTTGTGTGCCAAGCCCAAGGCTTGCTTATAGCTGGCTTTAGTAATAGTTATTGAATACATGCGTCAGTGAATCAGAACTGAAGCACAAAATTAGGATTTGAATTGTAGCATCAATAATCCAGGACCGTCAGAATACAACTCACAGAGGTGTGAGTGTTTCATTCTAATGGTTACTAGATTACATAAGAGAAAGTTTAATTCTATTTTAATTCAATCTATATTTTTGGTGGTAATAGAAAATGAGTCTTAACTGATGTGGTAAAGAAAATATGTAACACTAACTACAAATATCTCTATAAAACTTAACAATTGTAGGGGGTTGGGGATTTAGCTCAGTGGTAAAGCGCTTGCCTCGCAAGCACAAGGCCCTGAGTTTGATCCCCAGCACCAAAAAAAAAAAAAAAAAAAAAAAACTTAACAATTGTAGCTAGCATTTTGGCGGTATGACTAGGCCGTAACAGAATTAGAAATATTCATACAGTTTTTACAGCAATAAAGTTAGTTTTTTCCATAGTAAAATAATCATCTACTCTTGTTTTTAATGTATAACTACCACTTTTTATTTCTTGATCATCAGACTAAAATTTATGTTCTATCAGTAGTATGCTCCATTTATTAGCCTGCTGAGATTTTTCTGATGTGAAAGTTCAATGTTTGAGTATCCAGTTTAGTTTCAGTAACCAGAATCTTCTAATGACTTGTTTCTCACCATGGAATATGTCTCAATAAGAAATTGCTATACAAATATTTCTAGGATATTGGTTCAGCTTCATTTTTAATCTGTTTCATTTCAAAAACATCCATTTAGAAGTAAGAGTCGATTCCCCAATGACCCATATAGGTATCTACTCAGAGGAGCTAGTGGCTTGTACACGCCGAGAGTCCTGTGCCGTCCACATCGCTTTAAGCAATATGAAAATTGAAATCCTTTAAAACCTTCTTTGTCAGCAGTACTTTCTGTTACTCTTCTCAAACAGATTTTCATAATTTGAAGACAAAAATCGACAAGATGAAGTCATCAATATTTTCATTAGAGATCTAGTAGCTATAAAATACAGTCATCTCGATAGCCATAATAAAAATATATATTTTAAATAACTCGAGTGCATGAGATCTTGGAGTCTCCTATTCAGTTATATTTTAAGAGACAGTTATAATCCATAGACCACACTGCTCTACTCACAGTGTTATTATTATTTCATTCTCACACAACTGTTTGATACAAACATGTCAGTTGTTGACATATTAAAAGATGTTTTTGAAAGGTTAAATAGAATTTTCAAGCTTTCTAAACCAACACAACATCAAAATATAAAGTATTCTTTTTATTCAATTAATGTGTTCCTTTACACATGAAGTAATCTTTTAAATTGCAGAATTCCTGAAGTCAAAGAAAACTGATGTAAATTTAATTTTTGGCAGGATATTTAAATTTTAATACAATTCACATTGAATAAGAAATACAGAAACCATGACCAATGAAGATAGAATATTGAAAAATACATTACCCTTGTTTTTCAATTTGCCAGGAAGCACACTCACAGAGCATGTTATGGATAGATTCTGAATCCTCTAGGGTCTTAATAAAGTATTGGATTCTTTAGTCTATCTCCCAGCTCCCCATCTCTTTTCTCTGAACTTTGTTAAATCTTTACTTGTTTGTAATTCTTCCATCTCCCTTGAATAAGGGGAATAGATAAAAACAAAATGACCAATAAGGAAGGAAGAAGTAAAGATGAAAGGAAGGAAGGAAGGAAGGAAGGATGGAAGGAAGTAAAGAAGGAAGAAGGGAAGAGAAGAGAGAGAATAGGCCCCACATTCCTGGAAAGGTGAGGAGCATTAAACAGTCTGGTTAACATATGGGATACGTCAATATTTTTGCTAAGGACCAGAAAGTCAAGAAGGGGTTAGTTTCATTGCATTCCTGAGAGGAACAGATGGGAGTTGGGCAGAGGACACCTTTAATTATTAAAGCATGGGCAGCAGCAAGCCTAGCACTAGGCTTTCATTGGCCATCCAAAGTGATTGAGCCTAAGAGCAAGAGGAGGTGAGGTCAGGTGGAGTTTAGGGAGGAAACAGTAGTGAGATTTTGCAGGGATTATCTGAGGAAGCCATGGGGGAGTGCGACCCAGTGGCAGAACTTATATACATCTTTAAAAGGAGGCCTCTAACTGCTGGTGTGAGTATGTGATCTAAAAGATAAAATTAGAAAAGCATGACTCAAGAGAGAACAACTAAGCTTCTGTCTTATTTTGTTCTTTTAAGGTTTAGGACCAAATACGATTAACTATAGCTAGCAAAACTTTACTTTCTGTTATGAAAAATTATTAATACTCAAGTAACTTTTATGTAGATTTGTAGTTTTGTCAGTTTTAAGAATCTAACAAAAGAAAAATAGAACATAGAAATTTAGGGAATAATATCTAACCATAAAACTTCTGTATACTGCATTCTTTGCCAGTAGAAAAAAAAGAAAAGAAAGATATGCTCCTAATATTTTAGTTACTGGATTTCTATTCTGGAAACAAAAGGCTTTTTAAGCACGTGCTTTATATTTTAAAACATTTTAAGTGCAAACGGAAATTCTTTATTTATCAGCTGTATACTTTTGATAAAGTTTTAAGCCCACTAAAACTTTGTTTCCGGGACTGGGGATTTAGCTCAGGGGTTAAAGTGCTTAGCTACCAAGCACGAGGCCCTGAGTTCGATCCCCAGTGCCCAAAAAAAAAAAAAAAAAAAAAAAAAAAAATTGTTTCCATCTGTACAATGAAAATAAAATTGACAATATTTACTTCATAGGATTATTATAGTAACTAAAGATAATTGTTTTCAAAGTACTAGATGACGCATAAATAATAAACAGTGTTTCTGTGGTATTTTATCATAAATATTCAAAGAACAGCAAAAGAAAATGGCCATGCAAAAATTATACCACACCTCTGGTCTTCTAAAGTTTTCTTCGTGTTTCTTCAAAAGTCTAAGCATTTTATGTTTTCCGATTTAAAAATATTTTCATCAGAATTTTATTTTGCTTGCTCTCCACGCACAGACATATATCCATATACTTTATGGATCTGTGAATCACCATTGTCATAAAACCAAAAGAGTACACTATTTATTTAATATTAAAGCAATGGCAGGAATTGTCTTTTATCTATTTCCTTATAAAATACTATGCTGTTTCTGTATTTTCTTAACTTGCAAATATCAATGAAATCATGTACAAAACTCACAGAAAAATGGCAACTGCTCACATTTTCAATATTTTAAAGCAGTAAGCATATTAAGGCAAGCAGTGGACACAAATGTCTCCATTTCTCACCCTTCCCAGTTTTGTACTCTTGCCCTGGACAAACAATCATCATTAGGCACGGTGACTTCAAGAGCCTTAAGTCATCATTGTGTTCTCAGTTATAGTGTGTGTTCTCTCTTCTAACTCATTTCTCCTCCCGCGGTGGCCCACCCACAACCATGCCGATTCATATAGTGCTGGCTGCCAGTTCAGAAGAAGATAAATACAGAAAATGAAAGAAGCGTTTAGAAACATTCTGGCAATTTCACACTGTCGCTGCTGTCCATACGATACAGGCACAACCTCAGGGGATTCTTCTTTAACAGGCAGTAGACAGGTTAGCCCTTCCCTGGTGTTAACAAGACAATATAACAATGAGGGTTCTTCTAATCCTTCTTTGTCTAAGAACTAAAATCTACAGAAGTGATGGAAGAATAATAATTTTAAAAGACTTCAGGCCCCAAGATCTGTTATTAAAAGTGATGATAAATTTGATAGTTTGAATATATTGGTGCCTGAAAGATTCACTATAAAGTTGATTTTTCCCATGTAATGAAGACATATTTTTGTGTTGTTTTTGCAATTTGAGAATATATAAATATTGTCCTTATTTCAGTTAGGAACTTGGGTGCTTCCTGCCAGAATTAATTACTATTATGAAGGTTTTCAATAGGTTCTTTTCAAATTTCAACATTCTTTATACATGTATTGTTCTAAAAATGAAGTTTTATCTTATTCCTCTTCTTACTTGTATACGTTTTTATGTATGTCAGTATGGGCTTATTCATTTTCTTCAGTTAGTTATGATCTATTTTATTATTCATTTTGAAAATAAGTTGTCCTAAATTTGGCCAATATAAAGCCCCTCAAGGCAGATTGCCTCCTGTGTTTTTGCGTTATGCATAATTTCTTGAGAGCTTTATAATTTTCATTGATAATAAGATTGTTCAGACTCATCTTTTCCCTAACTCAGCCTTGGAATTAGTCATTTCTCCAAGGAATCACTTTTCTTTTTAAGTAGAATAAAAACAGAAATTATTATCCGAGCACTCTTTGCTATACATTGCTATACAATGTTTACATACTCTTTCTGTGGCAAAAAAACAAATGTATGGATCTCTCTCTATTTCCATGTCTCTCTCTTTCAGTGTAAACACACACACACACACACACACACACACACACACACACACACACACACACCCCGTGACCTCTGATTATGAAATGTCAACCTGACTGGATTAATGCCCACGGGATTAGAGAAGCACAGTTCTGGGTATGTGTGGGAGGGTCATAGAGCATGACTTTGGTTATTACGATATACCCCTGTGAAGTCGTGATTCAGAGTTCACAGCTTCAGTCGTTCACAGATTTTTCCTTAGAACTTAACTAATATTTGTTCTCAGAAACCCCGAAATTTCACAGAAACCGCAAATATCCTCTGCAATTTTGGGGAGGGGCGATGGGCAGGAGTTTTGCAAGTAGCCAATCCGAGAGCATTATTCAGTCCTCCTTGCTACTGATTGGCTGCTGCCTTGTAACCCATCCCTGGCAGATGCACCAGCGTTCCCTTATCATAACAGGTTGCTGTACCGCCTGTAGCTATCTCAAGTGTTCTCAGTTTTGTTCTTAAAGCCCTAAAATCCATAACATTTCTGCCCACATGCCCTCACTTTCTAAGCCATTATTAATACGGTATTTTGTTAAATTACATAATTGCAGGAGACATAGGATATTTAGAGTTTAAACTATAAAAATAGACATTTATAGGCATTTTTCTGACATTTGTGGTTTTCCACAATTTGCGAGTGATCTAGGAAGATAACCCCCTTGAATTTAGGATCCCCTGTATACATGATCCCTGACTCCTTCATGTCTGGTTCTATTCCGCTGTACTTCCTAGCCACCATGAACTAAGCATCTTTGGTCCACCATGCCATTTTGCTAGATTTTTCTGCCTTGGAGCCAGCCAACCACGGATTCATCCCCCTGAAACTATGAGCCAAATCAAATCTCTCCTCCTGTCAGTAGTGAGTGTCAGGTATTGTGTCTCAGTCACTGGAAAGATTAGTACCGAAGAGTATTACCACAGAAGTGGAGTCATTGCTGTGACTGTACCTGATCATATGCATCAGAAGCCTTGGGGAATGGTTTATCAGAGAAGTTCGGAAAAGTTTGGAGATGCGAGCTAGAGAAGCTCTAGAATGATGTAAGCAGAACCTGATGGGCAGTTCTGCTCAGAACCTAGAACAAGATTGCTGAGAGAATGCAGATAGTAAAGCCAGGCTCATACAGTTTCAGCCAGGAAAGAGGATTCCATTAGGAATTGGACTAGAGGCCAAACATGTTACATTCTGGCAAAGAACTTGTCTACATTTGCCCGTGTTCTGAAACTACAGAAGACTGTAATTAAGGCAGTGAACTAATTGATCTAGAGGAGAAAATGTAAATACAGCCCAACATGGTAGCTATGGCATGAGTACTGCCAGCTGCTTTTAGACAGATTCACAAGCGATTTATAGTTATGGGCCAAAAGCAAACAAAACATTTTGGGAAACTAAATTTTGTCCCAAAAGGACCAGTGGGATCATTAAAAAGAAACCAAGTACTTTGGATAAGGACAAGAAGAAAGAAAGATGCCTTGAGGGCATCTCAGGAATCAGCAAACCACACCCTTGGCAGGCTTGAACGTACAAAAGTGTCAACCTTTCATTTGGGACAATAGCCCCTGAGCCCCCTGCTTGAGGAAGACCAACTAGGGATTTTGTTTCCCAGGATGTATTTCATTGCATTCAGCTGGCCTGGCACACAAAGCCTGCTGCAACCATGGTCTGGGGGGTGCTGGCTCCTGCTCCTACTGGCAACAGACCTTGGCATTATCTCTGTGATGCTGGTTTTACCGGTGCATACAATGCAAAAGTTGTGGGGTTAGGAAGATTTCCACTGAGATTTCGAAGGAAGGTAGACAAGGGGCCCCTGACAGGACAGTGCATGAAAGTGTGAAAATGAATCCAGGAACACTGAAGGCCTGAGGAACTTGTAGATATGGAAAATGTGTAAAGTCTGATGAGGAAAGCTTCAGGTACTGAGTGGAGTCAGTCCAAGCTGCAAGGCCATAGTGGTGGAACTCCCCAAACCACTGGAGCTCGCATATCACCATTGTGTGCCCAAATGTGGGACATGGAGCTACAGGACTTCAGTTTAGCTCTGCTAAGGTTTTAGACTTGCTTTGGTCCACTTCTCCTCTCTCCCTAGTCTTACCTTTTGGAATGGGAATGATAATGCTGTGCCATTGTAACTTGTGATTCTGTAACTTTTATTTTTATAGAAGTTCACAACAAGAATTTGCCTTGAGTTTTAGAAGAGACTCACACTTCCAGTTCTGAAAAATGCTACAAGTGTTAAGTCTTTGGGAAAGAAATTAGTATGTTTTTGATTTTACACAGAATAGTTGTATTTTTTAGACAGAATTATTAACTTGCTATTATCTTTATTTATAGATCAACTATAGTTTATATGTCTGACTGTCAAGTTAGTAAAGATTGGATTGTGACCAATGATCCTATGGCAACTTAATGGATTAAAAAATGCTCAGGGGATTAGAAAAGCCTACTTTTGAATGTGTTTAAGTCATGGAGGTGTGGGCTTGGGTACAGTATTTGATCCTTGGTCCCTTCCTTTGTGTCACTCTTCCCCTGCTCTGCTTCCTGACACCATACCCTAAGAATCTTTGCTCCACTACACACTGCTGCCATGACATTTTTGCCTTGGAGCCTACCAACCATATGCTGAATTCCTTAAAGCAAAGGAACAAATTAAACTTTGCCTCCTTTAATTTGTGAGTATCAAGTATTGTCTTTCAGCAACATGAAATGTGACTGATACACACAAACACACACACATACACACACATACATTTTATATCCTTATTTGCATCTATGTTTATTTCCATATACCTATACGTGTACTAAAAATGAGTTGTCATTGATACTTATAATTCTGCCACAATCTGTTCTCTCTCCCTTTTCATATTTTTACCCCCCTTTATCAGTAAGAATCATTTACCCTTATCTTTGATATATTTATTTTCTCTGTCTTCCATATTTATCCAATCTTTTGACCATGTCTAGCTGCTCTTGCTATTTTTCTATAAGCTGTTCTCAGCGGGCCCCATTACTGGATGCTACTCTAGTCTCTTCTTGGCACACTGAAGTCATCCTCAAATAGATGGACAATACTGTCAATGAGATACCTCTAAAACCCTTTTCCAAAGCCATTATTATCTATATTAGGCCTGTTCAATGTCTATTGTTTTGAATTGGGGAATGTATTTTTCACTTATGGGATAAAATACCCAACACCAACAAATTAAAAGAAGAGAGGTTTATTTGGCTCACAATTTCAGAGGGTTCAGTTGATGATCTGCTGGCTGCAAGGTAGAAATGTCACAGTGGAAGGACATGGGGGAGGAAACATTCAACTCATGGCAGCCATGAAGCAAACAGAGCAGGAAGAATCAAGCAGAGGTGTACCTTCCAAAGACATGCCCGTGCTGACCACCTTCTCCAACCATACTCTGCTTCCTCATAGCTCATTGAACTATGAGATCATCAGTGGGTTAGCCAGCCAGTGAGAACAGTTGATCCATCACCTTCCAAAAGCCTCATTTCTGAACATATGAGATTTTGGGGAGATATTTTAGATCTAATTCAAAACATTCTGCCCTTTGCCCCCAAAAGAACTATGTCCAGCTCATTATGCAAAATGAATTAGTTCATTTCCAAGAGTTGTCAAAGTCCTAGCTGTTTCAACATTGCTCAAAAATCCAAGTTCAGAACATTGGTTTATATCAGCAGAAAGAAAACCTAGTCAGGTACAAGTTGATAGCGAGAAACTGAAAAAAAAAAAGTGTTTGTTGCAATTTTCCTAGAACAAACTGGAATACTGTCTCCATTTGAAATACCTAAGACATTAAAGCTAAAACTGTGGGTATTATTTTGTTTGTTTTGCTTTTTCTTTGAAATATTCAAATAACGCCTCAATATTGAAGTTCACTTTGTTGTGCAGCTGTATGTTTATATGAGAATAGGATAGGAAATTAAAAATCTGGTCCTACATTTCATTTTTAATGAAACTAAAATTATCAAACAGTAGACATCAATATTTCATATGTAATAATACTCAAATAGTAGAAAAAATCGATATGCAGTAATTTGTTTTCACCATATCATACAGAAATAACACAAGGTCATGCTAAGTGTCCAAAAGTTGAAGCAAGGAGATTTGAATTTTAATCCAGAATCTGGTACTTGCTAAATTTAATTGATCACTGGCAAATCATGAGATCTTCTTCAACCTCAGTATTTCCATCTTGAAACTAGAACAAACATAGCTATTTCTATAACACTGTAGTGTGAAAATTAAAGGAATAATGTAGATGAAGGAGACAAACCAATTTTAATATTCTATGCACATTATTGCTATTATTTATAGTAAACCTTATTGGTATGTGGATTTGTGATTTTCAAGCCTGTTAGATATAAACCCTTTCTTTTATGGCCTCTTTACTGACCCTAGGAAATTCATGAAAAAAACAACTCACATACACAATTTTGGAAACCAATACATAACTGCGTATTTATTTTTTTCTTTTTATTTTATTTTAATGGTATATTTTAGATGTACGTAGTGATAACATTCATCATAGGGAATTTGTACCTGTACATGATATATCTTGTTGCTTCTTTTTTCCCATTTCCCCCTAATTTTAGTAGAAATATTAAATGAAAAAGTTTATAATTAAATAGCATACTTTTCTATGTAAATGTTAGGATACAGACTTTCTAGAAGACAACTAATGAACTCCCTACTGCAAGTTTATATACAATTGTTGAGAAAACCACAACTATGAATGCAGACTGTCACAGCAAGGTAGTATAGGCCATCCTAAAACCATAGGCAAGAGGGGCTGCAGGGATATCTCTGTAGCATGTACAAAGTCTTAGTTAGATACCCAGTACCCTCTTCTCAAAAACCTGGACAAAAATCTCAGGTAGTTCTGCTGGCATTGGTGTGATTTTATGAAAAAGTTAAAAAAAATTATAAATTTTTGAAGCAAGAAAATATATACCTTTATTTAGAGCACTCCTAAAAAATTCTGCAAACATCAAATGGCACAAACAAATAAGGATGATTTATTTCCAATGCAGAATAAGTTTCTAGATTAAAATTATTTCATTACATGAAAATCTAGTGGAACATTAAAAATGTACCCAATGTATGAAATAATTCCACATTGTGAGGGTTATTGTACATATTGTAGGTTATCCTATATCTCTGGCCACCACATACCAAAGCCCAATAATATACTTCAAAACACTTTTATAAGAAAAAAACTCACACATTTGGAAAAATACCTTATTAGATAATTCTAAACCACAATTGTAAACAATGAATCTTATTAGATAATTGTAAACCACAATTGTAAATTATGACTCTTTTGATCAATAATATCTGTTACTCTATTATTATCATAAGAGTAATATAAACAAATATCATGTTTTAATAGTAATGAAAATTAATTTTGTTCCACATTTGATTGAGATGCTGTCAAATTTATGTGAAATTTTATTCAATCTTAACTTTATTTTTATCAGTCAACCTGCATAATATCCCAGTTGTATAGAGTGATCCAACTATCTAATACTGTAGACTCTTCATATTCACTTTGTCCTATAGCCAAGTCATATCTCTCACCAATCTGTTCCATATGCTCTACATCAGTGAATAGGTCTTCTATAACTGCATTTCTCTAATGTTCCACCTGCTAATTCGACATCTTTACTCCTATTTACAATAGAAACTTCCTCTGCATGTGAATTTAGAGTGTGGATGTTTAGACTCCCATCATTTTAAATTAATTTTTCAATGTGATATCCCCCCTCATTGGCAGAGCATATATTCCAAGGCCCCCAGCAGATGCCCAGATCTGTAGATAATATCATCCCATCCCCTATACATTGACCAATTTCCTGTCTTCCCTGTCAATACCCATGTGCTTGTGGCTGAAGTGTTCATCCTGAGATGACTTGTAGATCACAGTCCTAAACTTACCCCCAGTTTCTCAGGAAATAACATGTTTTTATTATTATTTTCATATCATGTTATTATATCTTTAAATATATAAATCTATTTATAGCATTCTGTTTTCAATAACGGTATTTCCATTTACAAAATGTTGTAATTCTAAATCACTGAATTAAGTGAACGCTGGTTGTGAGCTGCACTTCTTTTTCTACAGGGAAACTTAATATGTTTTTCATCTATGTAAGCACTTATTACACACTGTGGTCATAATTTATAATTTTGGGGTGTGACAGTAACACTGGCATGAATTTATTTTTTTTTCCTTCACAACTTACTGGATAGAAGATACTGTTTTAAGTTAAGAACCATCACTTTTTCAATTAAAGGAAACACTCTAGGATTCTCTTTGACATATACAAATTACTAACATTACTCCTCTTACACTCTGGGACCATTACTAAAAAAAATAAGGGCGACCTGAACACAGCGCCCTAACACTAGTTGCAGGACACTTATCTGACAATCAATAATACTACTTACTCGGTGACTATTGGGTAAATAGTGCATACTGTGCATATACACAGGACAAACGGAACATTCGTATCTGGGACAGAGTGAGATAGCATGAAATTTCATGACAGTACTCAGAATGGTGCACAACTAAAAACTTGTGATCATTTAGTGAATTTTCAACTTTATATTTCAAAACATAGTTGACTCTGGACAACTTAAATCACCAAAGAAAAACTATGGAAAGCAGAAAAAATACTTTAGTTTCTTTCTCAAATTTTGTTGACTTAAATGTTTATCTGAGAATGTTATCTTCAATGTTTCAAGCTTCAGGATAAAATTATTTTCATTGCCAAGCATTCAGGCTCTTCAAGATCAGATATTTTGTCAGATTTTGATTCTGATGGGTACGTCTTCAGAAGCTTTAACTTTCATACTTTTAGGGTCTCCTCAAAATCAGAAATAATATTGCATAAATAAATATATGAACATAGTTTATAATTATCTGTATATGGTACCTAAGTATATATTATCAACATATATAATTCAATAAGCTGGGATATAATTATACATATATACCAAAGTGCATAAAGACATACATGTGTCTTGACAGTTTTAAAGGCCTAATTTCTTAATGGGGGATTTTAAAATCACCCTGCATTCAAGTGCTTAAGTTTATTTTAATAACCAGTTACCTTAGATTCTCATTCTCAGATGATGACAAAATATTGAGTTCATTTCAAATGTATAAAATATTTAATTTTTTATGGAAATATATCAAACATAATTACAAACCATAGTTAAGATGTCTTTGGTGTCCATCATGTAGCACCATGAATATTGAACAAATAAACTGAGATCTAACTGAAGGGGTGAGATAATTCACTGGAGTTACTTTTATAAGGACATTAATCTTATTCATGAAAACTCCACCTTCATAACCTAATTGCTTTCCAAAAATCCTCATGTCCAAAGTCCGAATGCCACCACATTTGGGATTAGTGTATGAATCTTTCAGGGGACACAAAGGTATAGTCTATATCAATAGCTTATTAGTCATGTTCTTTAGATATCTCAAGTGAATTTATGTATCTGAGTCCTACTTTTTTTCCAAATAAACAAATATCACAACATTCCTTATAATTAATTTCAGTATCTTTTTTTGAGCTCGCTTTCTCTCTCTCTGTCTCTGTCTCTCTCTCTCTTTTTTTCAGTGCTGGGGCTCGAACTCAGGGCCTTGCATTTGTTAGGCAAACATTTTACCACTTGAGCTAAATCAAGTTTATTTTCCTTTTTACGTTAAGTTGTTAAAATAGGTCAGTGACTATTTTTCACTCTTCTGAATCAATTATTTATTATGTATTTGAACCACATATAAAGCTTAACATAGTAAGGAACTAATAATAGTTACTAAATATAGAAATTAATTTAATCTAGTATTAGTTAAATAGACCTTAAAAACTACTGGTTAAACTAAAGTAATTAGCATTCCTTTTTTTTTTTTTTTTTAGCCAAAAAATCAAGTGTATTGACCAAGAGGCAAAATTTATAGTTTACATGCAACATCTCTAGGTTGGTCCATGTTTGTTGAACAAACTTAACAAGGTCAGGCAAAACCTATGAAGAACAAACATTAGGTGCATTTTTAATAAAGTACACTGCTTACATATTTAAGTACTATGTTCCCCACTTTTGCTGAATGATCTTAAGTCATACTTTGAATATGCCTATATTTAAACCTCTTTTAGATTAGAGACAATGTCTGCCTTGTTTACCTCTGAATTCTCAGTGCCATAAACAGAATAAAGTAGATGTCAGATATATAATTATTAAATGAAAGATAACTTAAAAATAGATACTTCTGCAGGACTCTGGAGAGGATAATTATTAATTTGTTTATCATTTTAGCTAATGATCTGTTTGAATTTTTAACTCAGTGCATACACTAACTTCATAATAATAACTATTGTGGAAAAATAAAAAATAGGAGATAGAAGAAAAAGTATATAAGAAAGAAGAGAAATGACAGATAAAGACAAAGAATAAAAGGGGATGAAATGAATGTGAAAAAAAACATGAATAGAAAACATAAAATACAAGAAAATCAGCCTGACCTGAAAGGTGGTTACTTAATATTTTAAAATCATTCATTAAACTTTATGTGTGTATTGAGAAAAAGTACAAAACAGACAGTTGTGGTGCATGCCTGTAATCCCAGCACTTGGAGAACAAGACAGGAGGATCACTATAAATTTGAGGCAAGTGCAAGGCCATGAGTTTGATACCTAGCACCAAAAAATAAATAAATTTGAGGCAAGCCTGGGCTATACAGTGAATTTGAGGCCAGTCTGAACTACATAGTGAGACCCTGTCTCAAAACAACAACAACAAGAACAACAACAATGACAAAGCAAAAAAAAAAAAAATGTAAGCATATAAAAGAGATGGGCAAAAAGAGGAGAATTGGAAAATAAAATGACCTAGACAATAAATGATGTTTCAGTAATTACCTCTTCATCTGGAAAAACGAAATTAGGCTGTTTTTCCACACTTGATACAAAAAGATAAATTCCAGATGGAGAAAAGAGCTAAGTGATGGAAAAGAAACTTTCAAACTTTAAAAGCATCTCTAAAAATCATTTTATAGCCTTGTGGTAGGAAATATTTCTTTGAAAAATAAATTTACGTGTCCATATATAGAAGAAATGTTATTCCATCAAAATCAAATAAGTAAAAATCTCCAATTTTAAACTGACACACGGCCTCACAGTTGGAGATGCTGGGCTTAGGCTTCTACCCAGCCAAAACAGCCGCAACCTGCCTCGCTAGTGGGGAGAACACAGTAGTATGGACTGTACACTCTGTGTGACTTCCTCATCATGGAAACACCTTCCCCTCATCCTTCTGCTTCTCATCTTCTGTTGGCTAGAAATGATGAGACAGAAGCCAACTTGTCTACTGGACACTGATGAACTCTTGACTATTTTCATACCAGAGACTAAATTCTTACTCCTGTAAGTCAGTGTTTTCTTGCAACACTTTGTGATTGTTGTAGTTGCCGTCTCACCGCTGGGACACAATACATGATGCAAATGACTTAACGAAGGAGAATTTCATTTAGGCTCACAGTTTCAGTGTGTTGTCGCTTGGCTTCAAGTCAGAAAGGCACGGTGGAAAGATCTGGGGAGAGGAAATCTGCACGTATTATGGCATCCAGGAGGCAGAGAGGGAAGGGAAGAGTCAGGGAGGGCGATGTACCCCTACACCCTTCCAGGTCACACCCCCAGTGACCCCCTCTTCTAACCAGACCTCACTTTCCAAGAGCAAGTCAGCTATAAAGCCCCCCAAATTCAATCACCTTCCAAAAGCCCCACCTACGAGTGCATAAGGCCTTCAGGTGACATTCTCCATCTAAACCTCAGCAATAAGAGCAAGCGAAGCATAGTCTGTTCTTTAACTGAAATAATTAATGTTAATGTTAACACTTACATATCACATTAGAGTCAACTAATACTCAGAATAAGGGCTTTGCCCAAGAACAAACAGGAAGGGCTGAAGTGATCTGTAGAGTCCTGTTCCTGATTCCAAAACCCAGTGCTTTCCACTCTCTTCCAAAGCAGAGAAAATCTGACCCACGGGGATAAATTCTCCAGTGCTACTGTAAATTGTTGTTTCAAATTGACTACTGATTAAAACCCGAGGTACACAGAAATACCAGTTAGGAAATATTTGGCTCTTTTTTGTTGTTTTAAAAGATTTCAAACATCGTTCTAGGGACATATTTGGTGATTTATTCTGGTTTGTAGGTGCTGAGAAGTTTCCAAAGCGCACTTCTCAGTAATCCCGTCACATCCACACAGACAAGAAGCATAAAATATTTTGTTACCCTAATGGGAAGTTAGTTCTTAGAAGCTGCAGCTAAATTTCCTCTCTCTCAGCCTGTAGCATAGAAAGCATCACCAGTGTATTAGGAAAGAGACTGATAGAATCAGTTTAATTTTCTCAGTAGCCTAATGAGGAAAGTGTCAGACAGTGAAAGAGTTCACTAGCTGATGTCCCAGACAATACTGACTGCAAAATTTTTCCTCGTGGAGGTGAGAATATAATAAATCTAGGCCAAGCAGAGCTATTCGGTTACTAAGCAGTGACTTGGAACCAAAGCAGCAATTCTCTTTCAATCTAAAAAGGAAAAGTAGTTTGCTCTTGCAGCTGATTCGATTAAAATAAAACACCTAAAAACATTAAATTCTCTTTTCTTTGGTGTCAGAGTTGCAGGAAGCCTAAAGAGAAACTTAACCAATATTTCAGTCATAAAAACTAATCTGCTTTGTTAGTGATTTTCAGGGAAAAGTTTAAACTCATCGAGTACGTTAGTGTGTCCCAAATGCACAGTAGATTCAAGAAGCAAAATACAAACAGGAATCCTTATTACAAGATTTCCTTACTGTCAGAATGGCTACCGCCAAGTAAAAACAGCAAAATATTTGAGAGAAAGCTGGACTGTTAAGAAGGAAAGTTGATACTTCCATTTTCCAAGAAATATGTTTATAAAGGTACCGATCAGAATGGAAATTACCATCAAAGTTCTCATTCCTTTTGTGAAAATCACATCTGAAGAGTAGTGCGCGTGCGTGTGTGTGGCACATACTTAAGGAAACCAGAGTTAACTGAGAGTATTGGGAACTCCAGATCAGAAAACATATTCATTATATATTTTATTAAATACTCTTTGCTACAAATCTAAACATTTCTATAAGATGCAATTTTGAAGTTGAGGAAACTAATTTCAATTACACTGACATCTCTTCTGTAGCAGTTTCACTGAGGTATATTTGAAATACAATTAGTTGTAAATATTCAAAATATTTCCTCATGGAGGTAAGAATATTTTCTCATGTAATGTAATAAGATATGACTTATCAAACCATCAATGCAGCCAATATATTGAACATTTCCGAAATGCTCAAAATCTTTTTTGCCCATTTCGGGTCTTCCACTTCTGCCTCTCCTTGTCTTACCCTTCAAGCAGCCACTGATCTCTTGCTATCAATCTGTATAAATTCATCTATATTTTCTGTGATTTTATATTAATTGGAGGAACTACAGATTGTGTTTCCTTTTTGGTATCAGGCTAGCTCCATAAAGTTCCATGGCCTTTGTTTCAGACACATGTTTTCATTCCTTTGTTACTACTATTGTGTGGAATAACTGAGTTATATTGTAAAGATGTTTAACTTTTCTAAAAACTGCTGAATTATTTTACTAATAAGTTGTTCCATTTTACATTCTTACCAGCAGAATAATAGTTTCAGTTGCCCCATGGCAACATTTGTTATAGTTACATTTTTTTGGCAGGCTCAAAGATTTAATGTATCTCCTTGTGGCTTTATTATTATATTTCTCTAATAGCATATGGATTATATTGAGATTCTTTCCATGATTTTCATTTCTTCTGCCACATGGCTTCTTTGGTGAAATGACTTTCAAACTGTTTTTTTTTTTTAATTTATTTACTAAGAACGTGTATTGGTACATTGTATACATAGTGATCACATTCATCATAGTTAATTTGTACCCGTACATGATACATCTTGGTTCCCCACTTCTTCCCCATTCCCTCCCTTCCACTCCCCCTCCCTTCCCTATTTACAGTAGTTTTATTTACATTTTTCCCATTATCCCTTTCTTTTCTTTTTCCTTTTCTTCTTTTCCCCCTCTTTCCTTTCTAATTCTCCTCCCTATTAAATATTATCTTTCTTTTACTTAGTATCTATTATACTTTTTTGTCCTCATTTACACATATCAGAGAAACAATTTGATATATATTCACATATGTCTGATTTATTTCACTTAAGAGTATGTTCTCAAAGTGTATCCATTTACCTATAAATATCTCAAATTTATCCATTTTTTATGTCAGAGTAATACTCCATTGTATAGAAAAACCACATTCTTTAGCCATTCATTAGTTGTTGGTCATTTGGGTTGTTTACAAGACTTAGCTATTACAAACTGTGTTGCTATAAATATGGTTGTACATATATCACTGTGGTACCATGTTTTTAATTCTTCTGGGAAGATACCAAGCAGAGAAATAGCTGGGTCGAATGGAACCTCTAGGTGTAGTTTTTGAGGAATCTCCACACTGATTTCTACAATGGTTGGACCAGCCTACATTCCCATCAACAGTGGAGCAGCGTTCCTTTTTCGCCACATCCCTGCCAGCATTTGTTATTGGTTGATTTCTGGATGATAGCCGTTTGTTCTAGAGTGAGATGAAATCTTAGCATTGTTTTAATTTGCATCTCTCAAATGTAGTGATGTTGAACACTTTTTCATATATTTATTTGAAATTTGTATTTCTTCTTCTGAGAGGTGTCTATTCATTTCAAATGCCCATTTTTGGATTGGGCCTTTAAATTTGGGGGGTCTGAATTTTTTGAGTTCTTCATATATTCTAGATGTTAGACCTTTGTCTGAGGAATGGTTGTCAAAAAATTTTTTCCCACTCTGTGGATTTTCATGCCACTCTGTTAGTGATTTCTTTTGCTGCACAAAAGCTTTTTAATAGGATGTGATCCCAAACACTGATCCTTTGTGTTGTTTCCCATGCAGTCTGAGTTTTGTTCTTAAATTATTTTCCTACCCCTATATCTTCAAGAGTTCTTCCTATTCTATCTTATAGTAGATTTAGTGTTTCTGTTTTAATGTTTAGATCTCTGATCCACTTCAATTTTAGTTTAGTACATGGTGAGAGACATGTATCTAGTTTTAGTTTTCGGCATGTGACAAGCCAATTTTTCCAGCACCACTTATTAAAGAGGCTATCTTTCTTCCAATGAGGGTGTTTGGCTCCTTTGTCCATGAGTGTGTTTGGAGTTTTTTCTACATCTTTTCACCTGTTCCACTGATTCTTGGGTCTGTCTTTTTGCCAGTGCCATGCTGTTTTTATCATTGTAGCTTTATAGTATAATTTCAAGTCAGGGATTGTGATGCCCCCTGCCTTGGCCCTGTTGCCCAGAAATGTTTGTGCTATTCTTGGTCTCTTCTGGTTCCAGATGAATTTCATGATTGCTTTCTCTAATTCTGTGAAGTATGCTAGTGGTATTTTGATTGGAATTGAATTAAATCTGTATAGTAGTTTAGAAAGTATGGCCATTTTCACTATGTCGGTTCTTCCTACCCAAGAACTTGGGCTGTCTTTCCATTTTCTGACATCCCTTTCAATTTCCTTTTTTTAGAGTACCGTAGTTTTCACTGTAGAGATCTTTTACTTCCTTTGTTAGATTGATTCCTATTTCATTGTTTGTTTGTTTTTTTTGATGTTATTGTGAAAGGTGTATCTTCTCTAATTTCTTTCCCCATGATTTTGTTACTTGTATATAGAATTGCTATTGATTTTTGGGTGTTGATTTTGTATCCAGATACTCAACTGAATTTGGTTATTAAATTTAGGAGCTTTTGGTGGAGTTTTGGGGGTCTTTTATGCAGAGTATCATGTCATCTGCAAATAATGCTAGCTTAACTTCTTTCTTTCCTATCTTTATTCCATTTATTTCTTTCTCTTGCCTAATTGCTCTGGCTAATGTTTCCAGAATTATGTTGAATAAGAGTGGTGATAGTGGACATCCTTGTCTTGTTCCTGAATTTAGAGTGGAAGCTCTCAGTTTTTGACCATTTAGTATGATGTTGGCCATTGGAGTGTTATAGATGGCTTTTATCAGATTGAGGTATAGATCATCTATTCCTTATTTCTGTAGGGTTTTTATCATGAATGGGTGTTGGATCTTGTCAAATGCTTTTTCTGAATCTATTGAGATGATCATATGGATTTTGTCCTTGGCTCTGTTAATATGGTGTATCACATTTGTTGATTTGCATATATTGAACCATCCCTGCATCCTGGGATGAATCCCACTTGGTCATAATGTATAATCTTTTTGATAATTGATTGTATTCTGTTTGCCAGTATCTTATTGAGGATTTTTGCATCTATGTTCATTAGGGAAATTCACTAGGAAATTCTCTTTTTTGGTAGGCTCTTTTTCTAGTTGTGGCATCAGGGTCATGCTTACTTCCAGGAATGATTTTGAGCATACTGCTTCCCTTTCAATTTTGTCAAACTGTTTATTTTTATTTTACTGTACATATTACTATTAGTGGATTTTGAGAGTGCTTTGTGTATCCTGGGTACAAAATCTTATCAGATGCATGATTAGTAAATATTTTCTCCCACTCTGGGATTTATCTTTTCATTTTCCTTTTTTTTTAAATTTTATTTTAATGGCACATTTTAGATATATGTAATGATAACATTCATCATAGGGGATTTGTACCTGTGCATGATATATCTTGCTGCTTCTTTTTTTTCCTCATTGCCTTCTTCTCCCTTCAACCCCTCCTCCCCTCCTTATTTACAAAAGCCTTGTTTCCATTTTTTCCTTCTGTTCTCTTTTTTCTTGTCCCTCCATTCCTTCCCCTTCCCCCTCACATGTTCGCCTTCCCATCTGAACAATTTCTTCCCTTTCCCAATATAACATATTTTAGTCCACATTTATACTTTCAGTTTCTCACACCAGAGAAATGATGCAGTATTTAAACATTTGTGTCCAATTTATTTCACTTAAGCACATGGTCTCAAGGTCCATCCATTTACCTAGAAATGTCTCAAGAATCTTTTAATTAGCAGATACTCTCAGTTTTACTGGTTCTAATTTGTGATAAGATTCTTCTTTCTTTTTTACCCTTCTAGCTTCTTTGAGGATTTTATCAGTGGTT